>SDVV010004840.1:0-19790 GCA_016164225.1 Gammarus roeselii
AATAAATACATGGCACCATCAGTACCGCCCTTCCGCGGGCTTAGAAGCAGTAGACCGCTCTAGCCTGATGCAGTACTTCACTCTCGTGCCGTCATTAGACCCAAAAGGTAATACCGCCTTAGTGTTTCGTGTCGTGTTGGTATTAAAGTCTAGGTTTAGTGAAAGACAACAAAAATTGTAAGTACAATATTCATAACGTCTTTTCCTCTCTCCCCGCTAGGCTCCATCCACCATTCTCCTGTCAAATGGAGCAACTCCCCAGCCAAGAGCCACAGGAGAAAACCAAGAAATAAATTTTGGACATGTTGACCTATTTATTAATATTTCAGGCCAATTTTCAGCCACACATGATAGGTTGCGTTATTGATGTATAATTGTCAATTTTTTTGCATGCACAGCCACACTAGGATTATATAGGACAACCGGTGGCTGATGCATTTAATTTATTTTTGCACTTATTCCAAAGTAAAATAAGTCCAATGTTTTTTTTGTTTTTCGACCCTATAGCTCATGGTCAAGTAATTACGTTGAGTGCTAATGAAGAAAGGCACTTCACACATCCTCAAACTATCCGGTTGACCGCATTTGCTTGCAAGTGGCAGCTTTTTCACCTGATTCCATTGCACTTGAGTGGGTGCCTAGCCACATGGGCATTGCGGGAAACAAGGCTGCAGACGCTCTTGCCAAATAGGCTTTTCACCTGTCTCTCCCTACAAAGTTCCTACTCCCCTCTGATGATTTGGCCCGGGCCTTAGACCGGCACTACAACGCCGCCTGGCAGCAGCAGTGGACTGCACATAGCTCACCCAACTCGTCAATCAAGCCTTTGCTAGGCTGCTCTGTACAGGAAAATCTGGACCGACGTTCCCAGGTTGCCCTCACACGTTTCCGCCTTTAGACCTGCCGACTGAGTAACAGATACTATTTCACAAAGACCCAGCATGCCCAATGTGTATTCTGTGCCACAGACTTGACCATACATCACGTCATGATAGAGTGCCTGGAGTTCTCAGCCCATCGAGGAGCCCTGCGCAGCTCTTGTGCTGCCCTGAACCTGCCCTTCGCGCTGCCCACACTACTCAGCACCGAGTCCCCAGCAGGAGATCTGCTGGTGTTCCTAAGCATGTGCAACCTACTTCGCCGACTTTGAGCCCAATATAGCTACCCTGCACGATCAACAGGCGTCAAATGCCCGAAGAGGCTCGGCGCCAGAAAAACACCAAGTAAAGTAAATACCAAGTTCGTAAGTGTGGTTTTCGGTAAGGGCTTGTGAATACTATTCGCAAAAACTTGTAAAACAACTATAATTGAACTATCAATTTATAGTAATGCTAGAACCAATTGTTATTGTATAATACGGCATTATCTGAGCCTCCTGTTAGATTTCTGGTAATTGTTTGCTATATTTGTAGAGGAACTAAACAGCTTCAGACTCTCAAAGTGCTCGTCAGTCAAAAGTCGTTGTAGATCAATCTTGCAAAGTTCTCCTCACGTCGATCCGTTGAACAAGGAAGGCGTGGAAATGATTGAGACTCGCGAAGTTATAGCCCGAAGCCTCATGGAGTTATAGCCCGAAGCCTCACGAAGTTATAGCCCGAAGCCTCACGACGTGTGCATTGGGCATAACCCGCTCGGCAGAAGTGCGCGTTTCTAACCCGCAAGGCATTGGAGGCAATGTACGTATTACTATAGTCTGGGGTGCGTAGTTCTAACCCGCGGGGAAAACGTACGTGTTATTAATTATGTAACGAATACCGCATGGTATCCAAGTACCCTTCCATAACCACCAGGGTTACCCAAACTAATTTGTATCGTACAGCTCAGAAGCAGCATCTGGATGTCACATAGAATGCCTCACAGGGCCAGCATCTGTGACGACGCAGAGGATGAAACAACAAGATCATGAGAAACGCTGCAAAACAACCTAGGTATCCGACCGACCTAACCTAACTACGGCCTATTTGCGCTTTGGTCATTGCAGTGTTTGTGCCAATTTCTACCGTTTTAGATTCTTGCTCTGGCAAACATCTAATAGACACTGGGAAACTCTCAGTGCTGTTATTTGTTCATTGTTGAATGCCGTTTTGTTTGTTGCATGATTAATCATTTATGGCAGCAAAGCTTGGAGTCTGTGTGATTGATGAAAGTTTGTTCTAAGCACTATGTCAGTCAGTCACAGGAGGTGTTGCAATACCTATCGGTGGCTCCTGATTTGTAAAGGATGGTGACTTGTTTCTTTGTTCGTGTTGAGGCTTTTTCTTCTTTCTTGTTGCATTTTTGGGTTAGTCTGTTGGATAAGTGCATTTTGACAAGGAAGATTTGCTTGTTGATTGGTGGATAATGGAGATGGTATAACTCTTGTTGGTGCAGACCTTGACAGCATTGGAGGGATCTACTGCCTGTTCAGGTGGCACCCTTTGATTTGATGTCACAGAGAAACTTACAGCGCTAGATGTTCTTCCAGCCTTATTTTCTTATGTGCTTCTGCTGCAAAGGGGCTCTGGAAAGTGTCACTGTTGGGGAGCGTTTCAGACTCCAGGTCAAGGACTAATGGAACCTCCTGTAGTCCAACCAAATTCTTGAATAAATATAATAACCTAGGGCCATAAGTTTCTACCTTACAAGGCAACTGCATGGCCTTTGACTTTGAGATATGTGTTTCTAACCTGCAAGGCACTTGTATGTGTTGAGAAGTGTACATCCAGCTGCCCTGCAGGTTAGAAACACATAGCAAAGAGCCCACAACTACAAGCAGCTGCCTACAGGTTACAAACCTCACTTCATTACGTTATTTTAGGGTTGGCTCAAGTTGATAATGTTACTTCTCACATTTAATGTGTGGTTTGAGTAGTATTAACAAAAAATCACAGCATTTTGCTATCATGCAATTTAGTGAGTAGCTACCCTCAAGTGGTGTCTGCTTGCAGAAATGGGCTGAAAATAGTAACAATGCATACGTGTAAAGTATGGAATATTGCTAAACCCTTTTATATATACAGATACAGTTTCAGATATATGAGAGGTGGCCAACAGTAAAATGTAACCTCAATTGTTTTAAGCACTCACACAAGTCCCTTGGCAATAAAGAGTCAAAACACAACCCTCTGGCTCCAGGCTGCAACACACTCAGGTCAGGAATTGGTGTCAACAGCAGGGCTCACCAGCTTTCACTGCTTTACATTTGCTGCATCATTGCTGCCAAGCCCTCCCCACCCATCTCTTCATATTTCTTAACAAGACAGTCAAGGGTAAGAAGTGCATCAGGGCTGGGTCAGAATGCATTCATTCACAATTATTCTATAGTAGCATTGACCGGGGTGACTCCCCAAGGTCGGAAACACGGGTTGACTGCCCGCACCCCCCTTTTGGGCACCAAGACGTCGGAAATGTCACTGTTTGACTACAGAGCTTGAAAGAGCAGGTCTTTGCTAGTAAGTATTAGCTACTTATAGAAATTCGATATGCGCACAGAATTTACCAAAAATTGCCAAAGTGAAGGTGTGTTTTTCAGGTCCCTGATAATTTTGTTTCCAAAAAATTGACGTTCTGCAAACTTTGATGCTGTCTAGAGTTCCCATTGGATTAGGACCAAATTTGGTGGTGTGTGTGATTTTGGAAGGAAATGTAATTTTTTGTAGAAATATACAAATATACAACTGCGGGCAGTTGTTCCAGGTGAAAAAAACAATAGAGGTGATTCCTTGCACCTATTTTGTTATTAAATATATCAGTTTTTCTTCAATAAAAAGTAGTTAAATGCAATTTTTTGCACATGTAATGACATCTGGAAGTGAATGTCAAACAATTATAACACCACAGCTAATTTCAAAATGCGTAACTAATTTTATAATGACCCGATGTTTATAACACATGGTGACAAGTGTAGGCCTAAGTGTTAACTTATGTTTAATGACCAGGAACAATATTTTTTTATCACATTTGCATATCAGGATAACAATACCTTACCTAGTGTGACTTGTATTCATGTTAATGCAATAAGTTTGCTATAGAATTGACTAAATGAATTTTTTACATGTTATATCGTATTAATAAAAAGATTGTTTTTCATAATATTTGCTCATTTACTGATACTTTAGGGTCATAATTAGTTTAGAATGTGGAGAAATGACTTCCAGTAAAGTTTGATCGCAATTATTGAAGAAAAACTTTTTTTTTCCCGCTGAGAAATCGGGGAAAAAAATCCTTTGACAGTGGGGTATGACGGCAGCTAAAGACAAGCATCAAAAACACCTGTCACAGACGTAATATTTTACTTCATATTTTATTTTAAGCAACTGATATATACTAATATAGGCATGTTCTTTTGATTATTACTCTCAAACTTTTAATTTGCGTTTCAATTATTGATAAACGGGGGGTGTGGGAAGTCACCCCGTTCGGTGCGGAAGTCACCCCCAATTGGGAGCCAAAGCTTACCGCACAATTATTATTTTTTTTTACTTTTTTTTGGTTAATGATACAATGTTGAAACTTAGGGTGCTTCATGATCATTATAGTAGCTATACACTCCGTAAATATGAAGTTTCTCGGCCGCGTACTTTTTGAGTTATGCCAAAGTATGCAAAAAATGCCGGGAGTCACCCGGTTGGCCCTAATACCTATTTATTAAAATTGAAAACATTCAACAAGAAAATATGAGTGGCGAGTCTTTGCCAACTTTTTTTTTGCATAGGGTATCTGCCTGCAGTTGTATATATGTATTGAATATGTTTACAAAATTAACCATTAATTCATAAATCCTTCTTAAACGACAAACTGCAATATGTTCATGGTATCACCACCAACTCTAACAATAAGCCATAATGGTACCAAGCTGTATGTCAGGCACGTGTGTCAGCCTGCCATTGGCTCTTTTTCTTTGTTATTATATAACTTCGGGAGAATTTCTGGTTGTAATAATATAAAAAGAATGTCCCCATTTCTGATTTTGGGTAGCGTTTACCGCATTTCTCCGCATTTCCCGCATACTCTGAAATAACTCTCAAAGTAGGCAGCCGAGAAAGTTTGTATTTTACATGTGTATAGCTACTTTTATGACCATGAAGCACCGTAAGTTTCAACATTCTATTAACCCCAAAAAAAGTTATATACAAAAAATTGAGCTGCCAGCTATGGCCCCTAATCGGGGGTGATTTCCTGCGCCAAACGGGGTGATTCCCCGCACCTCCCATGTATCAATAATTGAAACGCAAATTGAGAGTTTGAGAGTACCCATAGAAAGAGCATGTCTATATTAGCATATATCAGTTGCTTAAAATAAAATGTTAAGTAAAATATTACGTCTGACAGTTTTATTTTTGGTGCACGGCTTTTGCTGCTGTCATACTTGATTGTCAATTTTTTTTTTTTCAGATTTCATCGCGTGAAACAAAGTGTTTCTTCCACAACTGCAAACTAACTTTACTGGAAGTTATTTCTCTACATCCTGAACTAATTATGCCCCTGAAGTATCAGTAAATGAGCTAATATTATGAAAAAACTATCTTTTTGATACAATAAAGCAAGTAAAAATGTACTTCTTCAATTCTGTAGCAAACTAATTGCATTAACATGAAAACAAGGCATGCTAGGTTAGGCAGGCATTGTTTTCTTGATATGATAATATGATGAAACAATATCGTTCCTAGGTGTTGAACAAAAGTAAGTTAACACCTAGGCCTAGACTTGTCACCATGTGTTATAAACATCGGATCATTTGATAATCAGTTACACATATTGAAATTAGCTTTGGTGTCATTATTTTAGGTCATTTACTTTCAGATGTCTTTATATGTGTAAAGACTTGCATTTAATTACTTTTCATTAAAGAAAAACGAAGATATTTATAAACAAAATAAGTGTGGGGAATCACCCCAATTTTTTTTACCTGAGGTGATTCCCCACTGTTGTATATTTGTATATATCCACAAAAGTTTAAATTTTTTTCCAAAATCCTTACGCAACCAACTACGCCTTATTCCCAGTATCCCCACCGAATTTGGTGCTAATCCAATGGAAACTCTAGTCACTGCATCAAAGTTTGTGGAACGTTTATTTTTCCAAATCAAAATTATCAGAGACCTGAAAAACACACCTTCACTTTGGCAATTTTTCATAAATTCTGTTCTCATATTGAATTTCTACAAGTAGCTGATACTTACTAACAAAGACCTGCTCTTTCAAGTCCTGTAGTAAACTATTGACATTTCGGACGTCTTGGTGTCCAAAATAGGGGTGCAGGAAGTCACCCCGAGTTGTCGACCGCGGGGAGTCACCCCGGTCAATGCTATCTAGAAGAGTTTACATTTCGTTCCAAAATCCTTCATACGCAACAAACTACAACATATTCTGAGTATCACCACCAAATTTGGTTCTAATCCAATGGAAACTCTAGCCTCAGGATCAAAGTTTGCTAATCATGGATTTTTCCAAACCAAAATTATCAGGGACATGAAAAACACACCTTGACTTTGATGATTTTTCATAAACTCTGGTGGCATATCAAATTTCTAGAAGTAGCTGATACCTGCTAAAAAGGACCTGCTCTTTCAAGTCCGCAGTCAAATGGTGACATTTCCAACGTGTTCGTGCTCAAAAGTGGGGTGCGGGGAGTCGCCCCTTGTTGTCAACCGCAGGGAATCACCCCTGTTGACGCTACACCAATTTTGATCATATTCTAAAAGATAATGGTGTTTTCTGTTTGTTGTCAGGCCAATATCTTTGAGTTGATCTAAATTCTCCTTGTTTTTTTCATATTTTTCTTAACAGAATATCCATCTTTCACAGACTGTGACAAAGTTTTCTCCAATTTTAAATCCATGGTAATGAGATATCAGGACATGCTTCCAAACCCCCCCCCATGCTTTGCAACTAGGTGTTGTAGTTTCAGAATGGCTAGGGTGTCTGCTGTGTCAGCTGCATGGATCATAGGTTTGAATTCCCCAAAGTTCCTGAGCTATGCAAACATTGATGGGATTTTGTTGATAAAAACAGAGTGCAGATAGATAAAAATTACACCACTTTGACTTGCAATGATAAAATCTGTAGACATTAATTCTCTTCTTTTGATTTCAGTGATTCTAAAGCTCGTTGTGGCATCCATCACTTACTAAAGCTAACAGCAGTTCCCAGCATTCCTGATCCACTCACTCAAGAAAGCAAGTTAGTGGCTGTGTGTATTTTGCATCAACAATCAATCAGGAAATTGTAAAAAATTGCCATTTAGCAAATGATTCTTGTTATTTTTCCTGCATTGTCTTAGCTAGTTTTCCATTTATATCTTATCTGGTTTAATTTCTGAAATTCTGGGGCAATTTTTCCTAACTTAGCTACCTTGCAGATCAAGATTTATACCAGAAGAAATTTGGAATTTTTTAAAAATAGTTATAAGAACCCTAAAATGCTTGAAATTTGTTTAAAAAATTTAGAAATTAGAAAAAGCACCATCATGGTAGTAGAAACCTCTTGTAGATCTAAATGATTCTGCAAAATGTTGGAGATATTCCCATCTCCCTCTACTAAATCCTAACCAGTGATTCTCCCCATTAATTTCAACCGTGTATTGCCTATTTTGTTGGTGTGGAAAAAAATTACATTGTTTTCATCAGAAATTAGTCCCTTAGAGGGATGGCATGAAGTTTCACAACTTGAATTCTAACACAACTACTCATCTTGGTAACCTCACAAATGCCCCACTTAAACGGGTCAAGAGGCTATCTAAACTAGATAGGTAGTTTAGAAATGTCGTTAACCTGCGGTTGTACACTCAATGAAAAATGGCAGGAATTCACAAATTTCAGCCTCATGACCTCATAGGCTATATGCCTAAGTGAAGGGCCATCCTCATTGTCCTGAAAGAGTGGAGTTATTGGCAAACCCCCCAAGAAGTACCCTATCATATTTTATGTCACTGGAGAAATGAGGAACATAAAAATCAAAGATCTGTTTCCTTATCATGAAAGCAAAGAATGCTTTGGCAAACAGCTAAAAAGTAAATTCTTTAATAAGGGTCTCAGCAAGGTTGAACAGAAATGTGAAAAGGACCCAGATGAGGACCAGAGCATTAAACTGCAGTGTGGTGAGCTGAGCTGTAGCCAAGATGGTCTATCAAGGCCCTGAAGTTGCCTGCCAAAAGATAATGGATACAATCCTGAGAATTCTATCGCCTAACTCACCTGGTGTTGCACTAGATGACAGCATAAGTCTGGGGTTGCTGAGTGGGCAGGTTGTTTCTATTGATCAGGGTACCAGTTTTGTGGCAGATAGGGCTGGTGATGATGCTGACAGCTATATGGAGCTCTGTGCTTTTTGTGGGTGCTGCCTGACAGTAGATTCTATTGACTGGTAGACCTTTTCACCATCTCAAAGTATGATGGACTGGAGACAGTTGTTATAGATGGGCTTCTGGAAGATGGAGGCTTGCTATAACCTACCATTGCATACAGTGCAGGTGTAGCCAACATAACAGACAAATTTCTGTGGGCAGTATTGACCCCTCAGTGGGTAAGTCTGCTTTCAATCAACTGGTTGTGTCAGTTGGGGCTTTATTTGCCCAGGTTTGAATGCTGATGAGCAATACGCAGACTGCCCCAAGCCCTGTCAGTACGCCTCATGCTCCTGAGCATGCTTCACCAGAACACTTTGCCAAGTCTGCTCATATAATGAAGTTGTTCAAGAAGAGGTGCATGAGGTTCAGGAACAGATGGAGCATAAGCCAAATGTTATCATGAGAGGCCTGGGTGAGAGTGTAGCTGATGTGAGGACTAGGTTCCAGGGTGTGGTGAAACGACTGATTGGGTCTGAATGTGACCTGCTGAAGGTCACTATAAAATTGATGGACAGATAGTAATGTTCAGGGCCAAGATTTATGAGGAGAATGCAAGGAGTGAATTGCAGATAAATGCAAGGATATTGAAAGGAATGAATGGGAACAAAAGTGTGTTTATCCAGAGGGACCTTGATGTACAAACAATGGCAGGAGCTGCTTGGGAAGAGGAGCCAGCTGTGGGCGGGAGAAGAGCTTGGGAAGGTTTGGCTTTGGCGGCTGTAACCTGTGGTGGTGCTGGTGTCCAACATCACAAAGAGGCAGGGCCCACTGCTCCAGAAGCAGCTTGGAGAAATTATGCCAGGGTGGTGATCCGCACTGTATCTGGTCGTGGTGCTGCTGCCGCTGGTCGGGGTTCTGCCGAAGGTGGTCACAGTATTGCTTCTGCTGGTCATAGTGTTGCTGTGTTTGGCTGTGGTGCTATTTTTGCTGGTGAAACCACTGAGCAAAATTGTCATCTGCCCTGAACTCCAGCATTTTTTCAAGCCATTTTAATATCTTGAAAGTTAGTCATGTTAATGTTAACTCACTATCAAATAAAGTGGATGTTATTTCAGACTTGCTTTTGAAACAGGATCTTCAGGTTTTGCTGTCAGTGAGACAGGGTTGCTACCTGATATTGGCACAGCTCATAAGCATGGATCTCTATTGTACTGACATAAGGACATAGTGGTTTTAGTGTTTGAGGTGCACATTCTAAATGTTGTAGCAGTGCACTTAATTGATGGGTCTGAATGTGACCTGTAGCTGTTTATAAGCTTCCTCCTTATGTAGCTAATCTTGAAAAACACCTTGTTGAATTTTTTATAAATCTTTTGTCCTGGTAAGAAGGTGTTTATCACAGGTGATTCTAATTTATCAATTGACTGATCCTTGGACCTTATTGCTGGCTACATTCAGCTCATTCTCCTGCAATTTGTAGACTTGTTCACTATCTGATAACATTCTGGATCTTGTTCTCACATCTGAACAGGAAAGTGTTGGTGAGTTGTATGTGTTGCTGCCTCCGCCCTGCTGCTGGCATTCTCCTATTACCTTCAAGTATATCTTCAGTGGGGAGGGGCCAGAATGAGTAGTCTTGGGGGAGAAATGCCTCTGGCGTCAAGGGAAGTATGGCAAGATTGCAGAGGCTCTGTCTCAGGTTGACTGGAGGCTGGAATTCAACTATTCTTCAGTGTGTGAAGATTTTTAATTTTTGCAGTCAGTTTTGATGTCCCTGATGAATCAGTTTATATTTCTCTTGCCTGTCCGTTCTGGTCCGCCATGGGCTGTCAGGACGCCCTCTGCTCTTGCCTGAAAGCGGTCAAAGGCATGGCATGAATACAAGCCGGTCAGGGGGGCAGAGGGCTACAACTTGGCCATTGCTCTTGAAAAGCTACACAATTTAGTAAGCTGAATAGGAACTACAGAAATTTTCCATTAAATTCTGAAAGGAATTCAAATCAAACAGAATAAACAGACTTGTAAGCTGTTCCATGTTTATATCAGAAAAAATTTGCTGTCCACCTCTTGTTCCTCCCCCTGTTGGGTGGTGAGATCTTTCCCAACTTTTTCTGGAATATTTGTCGATGCAGCTCCTCCCCACCCTTCCCCTCTCCAGTTATTTGCAGTAAGTTTGTTGGCTGTTGACTTCTCTAGGTTTGGGGTCCAACTTGTTTGTTTGGATCTTGATCTCAGTTCCTGTATAGGACCAGAAGGCCTCCATCAACATCGGCTGAGGAGCTGTGCTGATGAGCTCTCCCGCTCTTTTTGTTTGATTTTTCAAAAATAATCAAGGACAGGAACAGTCCCTTAAGCCTTGGAGGGAGAGGATGTGTTCTGTGTCTTCTTGGATTTGGAAAAGGCATACTACAGGATTGACAGGGAAACGCTGTGGAGGTGTTGCGTTTGTATGGAGATGGCGGAAATCGGTTGATAGAGGTGCAGAGTTTCTATGTTGGCAGCCGATCTTGTGTCAGAGTGGGAAGCAAGGTGAGTGATCAGTTCACACTGAAAATGGGTCTGAGACAAGGCAGCGTGATGTCTCCCTGGCTGTTCAATATATACATGGATGGAGTGGTTGTTGTTGCCGTCCAAGAGAGAACCTACAAGAGCCAAGCAGACTGTTGCAGGATAGGATGCTCGCGGTGGCGGCGCCGGGACGTCGAGATCTATCGGCGCTCTACAAAAAAAAAATCAACACCCCCCTATTCACCCCGCCGCCGCTGCCGTTGGCGTGGATGCCGCCTGTGTGCTGCCCGGGCTTCTGCCCCACTGACAAAACACAAAACACCAGAGCCCAAACATATACATTTTTTCCCTAAGGGGAAGCAAACCATCACCGGTGTTCCTTCCCCGTCTTCTCAAAGCTGGTGATATAGAAGCCAACATTGGTCCAAACACATACCCATGTCCCACATGTAGGCGCCCTTACAAGCGCCGCATAGGCACGATCCAGTGCAGCTGCGGGACATGGACACACCACACAAAACAATGCTCTGGTGTCCACATCAATAGAAATATACCACATGGGTGGCAATGTATCAACTGCCATCCAACCCACAATATTAGTACAGACATGAACATTAACACAGCCCCCCGCACCATCACCCGACTCCACTCCACCGCTAAGCGGCCCCTCTCCTGTGCCTCCGGCGGCGCCTCCCCAACCCGGGGTGCAGCCCATGTTGCCTCAGGCTCCACGCTCTCAGTCAGCATCGCCACTACCCCCACCCCCGTACTCCTCGGCCCCACCACCACTTCCATGGCAACCACAACCACCCCTAGCCAGTGCCGGACACCTAAACATATTACAGATGAATACAAACGGCATTGGTCAAAAACAAGTAGAACTAAAACAGTTCTTACGCAAACACCACATCCACCTTGCTTTACTCCAGGAAACAAAACTCAAACAAAAATCCAAAACACCAAAGTTTCCTGGTTACACAACGCTCTGCCACGACCGTCCCAACAACGACGGCGGTGGCGGACTCATTACACTTGTACATAAAAACTTGCACTCCACAAACATAACCGCCTTCACTCCTGAACAACTCCTCCCCCCCCCCCAACTACACATTAGGCGGGTGGCCCCCCCAGGCGGGTGACCCCCCAGGACTGTGTTAACACAGTCCTGAGGGGTCACCCGCCTGAGGTGGACGTGGAGGAGTTGAAGTTGCCCAGAGATGACCGGGTCCACCTGTTGCAACTGAGGTGCGGGCATCATACAGCCCTAAAGTCATACCAGCATAGTTTGGGGAATGTCCCTTCCGACCTTTGTCTGCGATGCAGGGGTTTCCCCGATACGGTCGAGCATGTCATGACATCTTGCCGGGCCATAGCACCTGGCCGTCTCGACCACAATATCACGTCGGTACGTGATATGTGGGAACGCCCGAGAGACAGCATCAACTTCCTCAGGGATGTAGGCATAATATAAATAATTGTATGTATGTATAGACATACAGCCGTTTCCCCCTAGTTAGGGGGGTGGCTAAGTTAGGCAGACACAGAGGGGGGAGGAGCCCAATCTCCCCGCCACAAGACCGCCGTGTCACTGCCGAGGCTCGAACTCGCGACATGCAGCACCAGAGGCTGACACTGCAGTCGGATACGCTAACCACTCGGCCACGGCGGCCTCTATATAAATAATTGCATTTGCTAAAACATCCATAACATGCACATGTCGGTGGGTTCTCGGGCTCTGGGTTGTGCACCGGCTATGGCTCCTCCATCGCTGAGGGAGTTGGGATTCAGCAACAACAATGGATGGAGTGGTCAGGGATGTGAAGGCGAGTGTGCTGGGTCGTGGCTTGGAGCTATTGGATGCGAATGGGCGGAGTTGGCAGTTGAGCCAGTTACTGTTTGCAGATTATACGGCGCTGGTGGCGGATTCAGAAAAGAAGCTATGTAGGCTGGTGTTCGTGTTTGGTAAAGCGTGTGAGAGGAGGAAGCTGTGGGAAGACATGGATAAATGTTAAGTAATGAGATGCTCAAGGATTGTTGATGCAAGCAGAATTAGTGTCCTCCTAAATGGATAGTTGTTGGAAGAAGTTCAGTGTTTTAAGTATCCAGGCTCGCATGTGGAGAAGACTGAACTAGTGGAAACTGAGGTGAAGTCGCGAGTGAAGGAGGGGTGTAAAGTGCTGGGTGCACTGAAGAGTGTCATGTGCTGCAGGACGTTGGGGTTGGAAGCAAAGAGAGGGATGTACGAGGGTGTCATTATCCCAACTGAACCATGCAAAGCTGAGATTTGGGGGGGTGAGAGCAGAGGGGAAAAAAAGGTTGAATTTTTTCGAAATGAAATGTTTGAAGATCATGGCTGGAGTTAAGCTGAGAGACTGGTTCACTAACAACGGGGTTCGAATCAGAACAAGGATGGTGAAGAAGTTGGAGGACCGAGTGGATTCGCGTGTTCTGAGATGTTTCGGGCACATGGTGAGGATGGATGAAGGCAGATCGGTAAAGAAGGTGATGAAGGCGGAGGCGAGTGGTCGCAGGTCTAGAGGTAGACCAAAGTTTGGGTGGATGGATGGTGTGAAGCAGGCGTTGGGAAGGAGAGACTTGAATGTGGAAGTGGCACGAAAGCGTGCAATGAACTGGCGTGAGTCGAGAATAGTTGTGAATGGTTGATTTTTGACGCTGCTCTGATGTGCTTTCCCTCCCTTGGCATCACGTTGTCGGGAAGGTCGTGGATGGGGAGCCCGGCCATCATGATGCGGCGGGGTTAAACCAGTAAAAACTGTTGGGCTCTGCTGCTGACAATGGATCCTTGGACCTCACTCGTGACCCAGGGTGTGTGTTGCGGGGATACCGGCCAAACCATTTAGCACAAAAAGGCTAAGTGTGTGAGGGTGTGAAGCACAACTTGCCGTCAGCCACCCCTCTTTCTGGGCGATTCGGCCCAATGTCTGTATCTGTACATCTCTAGTGATCTTTCATGCAAATTAGAGAAATCTGCTGATAACTACAAGTTACACCACCATTTAGCACAAAAAGGCCAAGTGTGTGAGGGTGCAAGGTGCAACTTGCCATCAGCCACCCCTCTTTCTGGTGGATTCGGTCTGATGTCTGTATCTGTATATCTCTAGTGATCTTTCATGCAAGTTATAGAAATCTGCTGATAACTACAAGTTGCACCCAAGACACTCATGTAAGAACACTGAGCCAGCTTGTCAAGGTGTCCAGTCACTCCAAAAAGTGGGTTGGATCTGGGTACAAAGCACAATGTTTTTTTTTATGTATTCAGACTTCTTTTTATTTTATCAACATGTTCAATTATTATGTTGACTAATTCATTGTTCATTTATTTTTCAGAAATTTGGAGGGGTTCCTTCTGAACAACTAGGTTCAATGGTAACACAATCTACAATTGGGTTTCCACAAGGCTACATGTGCAGCAAAAATGGTGAACCTCCCACACGAGTTGCGAATGAACTGCATGTTTTAGAACCAACCAATAGTAATCACAATTTTAAACATGTCTCAAACCTGCCTGAAAGTGCAACCAGGGATGTCAACAGCTCAGTGAATGCTACCACTACTAATCCTTGTTTTGACAGTACAAATGCAGAGTTGTTGAACAATTCAGCACACGATTGTAAGCTTGAAATAATAGATGTCAAAGAAGAAGTTCAAGAATTTGATCCTGTTGTCAATTGCAGCGTTGATTCTTGCTCTAATTTGGTTGCTGCTGCATCAATCACAAAGGAGCATGAGAACAATGTGGATGTTAAGATTAAAACAGAGTTAGATCTCCTGCAGGAAGGAGCTGATTGCCATCATTTTCCGTCTATACATGCCACATCTGAACACCTGTCTTCACCTAGTGAGTTGTTCAGCAAGACAGTCTCTGATGGCTATCAGGACTGTGATGGGGAGTCAACAGACACTGCAAGTGAGACTGGGGAAGAGGAGAACACCTATTATGCAACTCCATTGGTGTCTGCTTATAAGGTTAGTCATCTTGAACTGTTCAACACAACATCTGGAAGATTTTTTAACAGTCATTAAGATATGAGCTTTCCATGACAATTCTCAAACAACTTCATTCAGACCCCAACTTAGATATAGGTATGAGTTTGTATCCTACCCTCACTACTATGAGTATTTATGCTATCTGTTTTGCTACTGACAAGGATTTACTCATGAAGTGCAGTGTTTAATATCCATTTGCATAATGTTTCCCTGATTAGTCATTGTTCAGCAATGCCTTCAAATATTAGCTAGCTACATACAACATTGATATCTTTTTCCATGGATTTTTTTCTCTTGTATCACTATCAGTTTCTAGTGCTTCACTCATTAATGTAATTTCTTAACTACAATTTATATTATTTTTGATATTATTGATTGCTCATATCTATGCAGATATATTCTTTTATTAGTTCTTGCATATGTGGGGAGATGTATTGTATTACACTGCACCACTGGTTATCAGCAGAAAGATGAGTGTCAGTGTCATATAGCTACTATTCAAAAGGGTTTTGGACCTCAATCCCTATTATGAATGTTCATCTCTTCTTTGTTTATGCTAATTCAAAAAGTGTCTATGAGAATAAAGTTTTATGTTTAATAATTGAAAAATTTAAAACCTATTGCCAGACGATGGAAATTAAAGATTTAATAATAAAAAAATGTTATATACTTGTACAAAATTAGGACCCCTACTCAACAGTTATGAAGTCTTCATGACATGTGATACATTGAAGAGCTCTTGTGAATACCGCAATACAACAAAAAGTTTCTTGTTGAAATTAGTTCTTTCGAACAAAAAATTATTTACAAAAATCAATTTTCCCATGAAAACTTTTATTTTCAATTGAGTCTCTTCTTGCAGTTTTTAGGCCATAATACTTTGCAATAAGACAGCATCAAAACATCCATTCACAACTATTATACACTTGCGCCTGCCCATTACACGCTTTCTTGTCATCTCCACACTTATGAACCTCCTTCCTAACGCTTCATGCTAACCATCGACTCACAAACTTAGATCTATCTCTGGGCTTTTTTCCACTGGCCTCTGCATTCATCACCCTTTTCACTTATCTCATTCATCATTCTTTTCACTTATCTCATTCATCACCCTTTTCACTTATCTCTCACAAGGTGTTCAAACAATCTCCTAACATGTGAATTTTCTCTCTGCTAACTCAAACAATGTTGCTCACTCTGGCCATACCCCTCAAACATTCCATCTTAAAACATTCATCCTTCTTCACTTCTATAGTCTTCCTGCTCAAGTCTCAGCCCTATATAGCACAGTTGGGATAACTACCCCCTCATACAACCTTTTCTTTGCTTCCATACCCAACTTACTAGTGCTTCAAAATACTCTTCAGTGCACACAACACTCTTCCTTCACTCGTAACTTCACTTCAGTTTCCACTTGTTCAGTCTTTTCTATATGCGAGCACAGGTGGTTGAAACACTAAACTTTCTCCAATAACTCTCCTTTTATGAAGTCACTAATTCTGCTTGCGTTGACATTCCTCAGGCATCATGCTTCTTTGCTTTCACCCACGTTAACTTGCAGCTTCCTCCTCAAACACACTCTACCATACCACAACACTAACTTACACAACTTCTCCAATGAATCTGCCACCAGTGCCGTATCATCCACCAATAGCAACTGACTTGACGGGAAACCCGCCCATTTGCTCCCAATAGCTCTAACCCCGACCATTACACTCTCAATCACATCTGACCACTCCATCCATGTTGAGATTGAGCAGCCAGGGAGACATACTGCAACCTTGTTTCAGTCCCACTTTGACTGAACAAGGCACTCACAGTCCTCCCCATTCTGACACATGCTCTACGGCCAACAGAGAAACTCTGTACACTGTCAAAATAAATTGCACATCAAATGCAAACATAGCATTTTGCATTGCGGTTCCCTGTCGACCCTATCATGAGCCTTTTCCAGATCCATGAAGGCCCAGAACACATCCTCTCTCTTTACAAATAAATTCTCGCTGACATGTTGCACTGAAAAAATCTGATTGGCATAACATCATCCAATCAAGAAACCATTTGGTCCCTTGCCAATTGCATAGTCATCTCTATTGCAAAAACAGATCGCTTCCCCAAATACGTTGTATTCTCAGACAGTCCGAGTGTCCTCACTCAGCTCAGAACATTGCACTATGAACACCCTGTTATACGTCAAATGCAGCACGATTTCTCTGTGATGTCAGAGACGGGTCAAGCGATCGAATTCTGCTGGATCCTCTGGCAGGTTGGAATAAGAAATGAGCTTGCGGATGCGCTTGCTAAACTGCGTCTACTTACCAAGAACACTTGACAACAAAACAAATTATCGGGACTGGCTCCCTATCATCTACTCCCATATAACATCCTAATGGAATGAAACGTGTCAACTTAGTGGACAAAAAAGCTTTCAGACAAACCCTCAGTCAGAGATAGGGAAAGAAAGTTCAGCAAGAGAAAAGACCCAGTGTTCATCAACCGCTTGTGCACGGGACACACGTGGATAACTACAAACACCTGATGGATGTCGACATGGGACCAAACGCGCCACCTTGCCTCTGTTGCCACCAAGTGGCTATCATAGTTAAACACTTACTGATGGACTGCAACGCACTCGCAGCAGCCGGACAAGCTTTCTTAAATCCCCCTTGCAACCTACAAAGCCTACTCACTGACCCAACCTACAGGAAAAAGCTTTTTGCTTTTGAAAAACACTCTGGACCATACAAAGCTGTCTAAACCCCAAATACCTGTGCAAGTGAGATGATCTCTCCACCCTATTATGCACAGAAATGACAATACTTCTACATTGATGCTAGTCAACTTTTTACGTTCTTGTACGCGCTAGTACAGGAATATGCCACAGTTGAAATAGGTACTTGATTTCACCCTGACAAGACTAATCTTCTGACATGCAAGGTGGTGCTAACTTACCTGAATCAGTGACTGTCGCGCCCTACGGGGGAGCCTTATATGACTCACGTTGATTCTCTGGTGGAAATGGAAATCAAATCTGAACTGGAACGGGAATAGTGAACTTCACGTGTTCTAAGATAGGTTGGGCACATAATGAGAATGGATGACGTTAGATTGGTGAAAGGGGTAGTGAAGGAGGTGGTGAGTGGACATATGCTTAGAGGTAGACCAAAGTTTGAGTGGATGGTGTGAAGCAGGCATTAGGAAAGAGAACATAAGTGTGGAGATAGCAAGAGAGTATGCAATGGATAGGTGTGAGTGGAGAATTATTGTGAATGGATAAGTTTTAACTCTGCCCTGATGTACTTTCCTACCCTTGGTTTTGCGTTGAGAATCGGTATGGTAGTGGAGCCCAGCCACTATGACTCAGCAGGGATTAACCAGTATCACTTTGGGTCACTGCTGCTGACACTGACCTCAAACTGTACTCCTGATACAGAGTGCGTGTTGCTGGATTCCCGGCTGGACCCTTGAGAGTAAAAGGGTGAAGTTTGTTTTAGTAAACGTGTATGAGAGGAGTGTGAGGTGCATCTTGATGTCGGCCACCCCATTTCCTGCAGAATTTGGCTTGATGCTTGCATATGTACTCACTTGGATACGTGGAGATTCTTAGCTGTATAGCAGGTCACAGCAAAGCTGCAACCTTACCCTTATAAGTGAGGACACTAGCAGCTTAATATGTGGCATCAGTGTTTGCATAGTGCTGCTACATTTGCCAGTCAGATCCTGGCTCGTTGATATGTTCAAGTAGTATTGTTCCCACAGTGAGGTTAATCCACTGACTGTAGTGAGAAACACAGCCTGGGAACTTGTCCTATCAATTTTTGAACCTCAAGATGTTTGCTCTGGCTGACAATTGGAACACATGTTTGATCTTGTTGATACAGATACAGACACTAGGTCGCATCCCCCAGAAAGAGGCGCACCTCACACCCTCATACGCTCACACTCACACAACTTAGCTCTTTTGTGCTGAAGGGTCCGGCCGGTAGCCCCTCAACTTACACTCTGGGTCCCGAGTGCAGTCCTAGGAATCGTCGTCAGCAGCAGGGCCCGACAGTTTTCACTGGTTTACCCCCGCCGTGTCATAGTGGCCGGCCCCCCCCCACATACGGCCATCCCGACAGCAGGATGCCAAGGGCGGGAAAGCACATCAGAGCAGCGTCAAAATCAAACATTCACATTCTCCACTCGCGCCTGTTCATTGCACGCTCTCTCGCCACCCCCACATTCATGTCTCTTCTTCCCAACGCCTGCTTCAGACCATCCGTCCACCCAAACTTTGGTCTACCTCTAGGCCTGCGACCACTCGCCTCCGCATTCATCACCCTTTTCACCAATCTCCTTCCATCCATTCTCTCCATGTGCCCAAACAATCTCAGTACACGCGAATCCACTCTGTTTTCCTACTTTTTCACCATCCCTGTTCTGCTTCGAACCACGTCGTTGGTGATCCGGTCTCTCATCATTACTCCAGCCATGATCCTCAAACACTTCATCTCTAAAACATTCAACCTTCTTCTCTCCTCTGCTCTCACCCCCAAGCCTCAGCTCCGTAGAGTACAGTTGGGACAACAACACCCTCATACAGCCCTCTCTTTGCTTCCATCCCCAACGTCCTACAGCTCATTACACTCTTTAGTGCACCCAACACTTTACATCCCTCCTTCACTCACGCCTTCACTTCAGTTTCCACTAGTTCAGATATCTCCACATGGGAGCCCAGATACTTAAAACACTGAACTTCCTCCAAGAGCTCTCCATTTAGGGTGACACTAATTTTGCTCGCATCGACAGTCCTCGAGCATCTCATTACTTTACTCTTACCCTCGTTCACTCGAAGCTTTCTCCTCTCACACACTCTACCAAACGCAGACACTAGCCTACATAGCTTCCCCTCCGAATCCGCAACCAGGTCCGTATCATCAGCAAATAGCAACTGGCTCAACTGCCAACTCCGCCCATTCGCTTCCAACAGTTCCAAGCCCCGACCCAGCACACTCGCGTTCACCTC
>SDVV010004841.1:0-19788 GCA_016164225.1 Gammarus roeselii
AATATCCCCTAAAAACATTCAGAGGACATAGCACTGAAGTTGCAAAAAAGCATTGAAATGGTAATAACCTTATGTAAATATAACAGCATTCCGGCTGGCCGCGTGAAACCAGTTCCGGAACCCTCTGCCCCCCGCCCTCCCCCGCTACGCTTACCCCGTACGCTCGGTGAGTCAAGGTTGCATGCATCGCGCCAAAACTAACTCTATTTACCCATATCTATAATCCTTCACTAATTTGCGTTTCGTACAGATACTAACTACTATTATCGGCGTAGTCAAGCAGTGTGCAATCATCAGTTTCATCAGCCAGTCAGCTGTGAACCAACGTCCAACACAGGGCTGTATCTACATGAACCTATAGTTTTATACATCAGCTGTCATCTTTTTGATTTTTAATACCTGAACATGGACAAAGTAATGGAAGTATTTAGCCAGCACTGTAATTGAATCACTTGTCGTGGGAGACAGCCCTCGTCGAATTGGTCACACATTGTAAGCCGACTTCATGTATCCACTTAAATTTTACACAAAAATTAATTACGGAATATTTCAGTTTAATAGATTTCGATGTAGCCATGGTAAAACAATCATTAGCTTGTTGATTTGTTCGGAATGAAATAAGATAGAATCCATCGTGTAGCATTCTCTACAGCAACCTTAAGTTTGGTGTATTCTACGGTAATTATTACTTAATAGTGTTTAGTTCCCTGATGAATGTAAAATGCTCTTAGAAGTTTCATAATACATAATTTTGAACCAGTAATACAGCCGACAAATCATTAAGAGCCTCGAATCGGGTTTGTTGCGAGTTACCTTTGATAGCGAAGGCAAGGGGATAAAGAACCAAACGAACAGCACTCTAGCTGGGTGGAGTTTCTAACGTGAGGTTCCATGGACTCTGACGTTAAGAATCTTGAATAGAAGTCCATGCGTCATGGATATCTATCAAAAGTATATTATTAATTGCAGCAAGTTCACTTATCAAATACAGATTGTGGTCAATATGAACTGTTCGATCAAAAAATACGAAGTCAGACAGGCTGATGACGCCACGAACAGTAAAGTTGAAACTTCAGAGAACCTCATTTATCAAAGAGCACTCGTTTAAAGAACTCTGATGGTATGTGACTAGGCATTAGAACCCCAAACAGGTCCGCAAAGGCGTCCACCTTCCTGTGGCAAAGAGTGAGTGAGTTAGTGTTGGACGTTCAAGTATTACAAGTAATACTGCATCTAATGCGACGTAACAACAAATGTCAATGCCAGCAAGACCGAGTGCTTAGTACCTGTTGTCTACATGACGTATCCAGAGGTGAACTTTGAGCTATTCCTGGCGGTGAGGCAACATCAAAGAGATGTTTTGGTAGTGTTTTCTCGGGCGGTTTATGGTACTTGCTCTTGATGCAGTTTGTTATATTAGGGCACTGAACTCGACAAGCTGGCCAACTCTGTCGGTATTGAGGGGGGATTTGATTTATGTTGCTATGGAATTCGACTTTTTGAAATTGTTATCTCGCTCTAAATTTGCTGTTCAACCACAACGGAGAACTACTTTTTTGTTCAAAAGTTAAGGCAGCATTTTCTGTATTTACCCATCACTTCTCTTTCGTACCCTGGTTTCTGAGCTTGAGTATTAACATAAAACCATTCCGTAGATTTAAGAAGAACCACTAAAAAAACTAATGCTGTAAATTTCCAATCAGAAACACGACTCTTTATAATATGTAAACTTTCGGAAAGAACATACAAATCGTATTTGTCACAAATCAAAACTATAACCTGCAAAATGTAAGCAAAACGAATCTTTATGGCAGAAAGACAACCGCAGATCTTCATAAGTTTTCCGAAGTATTTCAATAAAATAAATCATGCAATGTATTCGTCTCTTGTGTGTCTCCTATATCAACGCCATCGTTTACCTTGTGTGTTTCCTACATCAACGTCACTGTTTTACTCTGTGTGGCTCCTACACAACGTCACCATTACACCTGGTGTGTCTCCTACATCAGCAACCATTTAACCCTATGTGGCTCCGACATCAACTCCACCCTTAAACCCTGCAAGACACTTGCAATATGTCGAGGTAAACTCGTGAACATCACGAATATCCGTTTGCGAATGAAACTTTTACTTCATTTTATACTATTTGCATTTGAAAATCTCAATAAAATGAGTCAAGGAACTTAAATGTTATCTCCTAGCTCCGTCAGTCGTGACATTCATCCACTGAGGCGTCTCAGTTAACAGGTCGAGACGTACATCCATTCAACTTTTCATTTGGAGGACGCAGGTCAGCAGAAAATACATCAGGTAGATGTACACGCCTCCAACACGATGTTAAATTTCAGCAAATCAGGCAGATGATTTTAGATATCTATGGCAACTATCGACGTCATAGGGATAGACTATGTTTTGTATTTTAATTTAATTATCCCATTATTGAAAACACCAATACTTGAAAGGGAATAAAATTCCAACGTCTCTGGGAACATTCCGAACCGTAATGATTTATTATCCACTTTATATTTCAATATGCGTTCAAAATTCACGGAGTGCAATTTTTTTGCTTATTATTTTATTTCCGTGAATAAGTTTATTCATCGAAGCGAAATTGCTACAATCTATGTTCCCTGCAGCTTGGCGGCATCCCATTTTCCCCGGGAATTCGTTAGAAACAAGATCGACAGTTTAATAACTAACATGGATAACGATGTAAATACTGCTGTGTGTACTGTCAGGGGAATAATCAATTGGTATACGTTCCATGTACAAAAAAGGGTTTGGAAATTGAAATTAATTCACAAATCTTTTTCAGGCTTACAAAAGGCTGGTGTTATGAGTAGGGATAAAATCCTGGTCATTACAAAAAGATAAATGACCTAATCTTATGCGGTTATGAGGTTAAAACACCACTTGGCATGAACATTTCTTATGCAAGTATTTAACACGCACAAGGTAAAGTAATGTCTGTTCGATCATGCATTCAAGGGTTCATGTCTGCATCATGTCGTATAACGTAATAACAAGCATCAAATAAGTCATGTTGTCCCCACGTGGATTAGAACGAGAGGGTGCAATAAATAATCCAGCATGGTGCGCTAGTGCTTCTTATTTGTAATGTTGTTTTATACATGTGTTCAGTGCCGTCGATAGAGCATTCATCAGCTTGACATTCAGAGGAAGGCATCAACAACACAATTACCTTGCCCTAGTTATTTGTTTCGAATAATTAAAATGGAGGCAAATAGACTGCAGTGAACCTGATCACAAGCTAGTCGTGCATGCACACTAAAGGCTGAGTGGCACTTTGATTGGAACTCCAGCTGTCACGGCTCATTTTCCTTTGAAGTAATGATCCGTGGAACCTATCAGAGAACGTTCCCAAGATAGATTTATAGACCTCACCGATTGTGAGGAATTTAAAGTGGAAGATTTATAGTCCCGGAATGAAGCCTCAATTGACTCTTCAATGTCCTTATGCCACATTGCATAATGATCTATTGAAAACGGAGCGTGAAGTCCTTTAAAAGAAGTCAGGGAACAATCGGTTTTATGTGATCGACGCCTTCGTCGGTGGTGCCTAACTTTAAAAGATATGAGAGGGTCATCAGTCGTTGTCGTGTGTTCGCGAAAGAGAAAGAGAAGCAGTTTGAAAAAAAAAACTGAGTTTCATGAAACAATTCTTTCTTCATGTGACCAGGTCAGTGAGAAAAAGAATTCGGATATTCTTTACTGGCGGAGGCCACTGCGATTAGGTCATATGAAGAGAGACTGCACTGGACGACAACGATAGAGAAACAATTAGTTTAGGCGTTGAGAGAAATAAATATACCATGGGCCCAGAACCACTCCCTTTACCTTTCTTGATCTATTAAAATAAAAAACACTCAGACACAATATGCTCTAATAGACGTGCTACTTCAGAACAAATCTTCTTATCAAAAGGAAATCCAGTTTGAGACAAAAGACCTGTTGCTGTGTTCCTACACTTGTAAACATTTGTAAAACGATGATGGTGACGAACTCTTGTTTGTCCGAGTTAGTGCTATATGGAAACCATCCTGTTTAACTTTCAACTCCAAATTTACAATGAATGATATTTCATCAAAGGACAAGCACATTCAATGATTATGGAAAACTCTGCGTAAGCATTGACCTCATAATTTATATCTATGTCCGTCCCCTTGCATTGTTGATAGTGAATTGTTCAAAGGAGGGGATAATTGTTCACGCTCCACCTTGAAAGTCAATAATAAATAATAATTGTTTGCAAAATATTGCTAAGTTCACCGGTGTGGAGTTCCATAACGGCTCACCGTGAAGACAACGTCATGCGAATCGCATTTTATACCGTGAAGACAACGTCATGCGAATCGCATTTTATATTATAATATCACACGCACACACAGCTCAGCTTATTTTGGTTACATCCACACTGAAGAATAATACCGGAGGTGCTGATCCAACGAGACAAGTCACTACGATAGTTCTGCTTCTTCAGCTGAAGGCCGGCCATTGTTTTCCTAATCCATGCTTTCGCAGTCTTTCATTCCAGTTCCAAATTGTGGTTATTCAATTCCCATTCTCAGTGAAAACCACGTTCTACAACATACATTTCTCTTGCACATTTTTTTGTCTCATTTTTAAATTATCATTCAATTTCAGTCTGCAGAGCTATCGCTATGTGATTTTTGTTTGCTCCGCAATTGGATGGTTAACTGATTATCTTACACGTCCAATAATTCCAATTGTTTGTAGATTTGATTTACAAGGGTAACAATTTACATGTCATTTTCCTTTGATCACTAAAGTATTTTTCACTCCGATATTGCAATATTGTCCTGTCCTCATTCGAAATGCATGAATGTCTCAGCTTCGACTGCCGACGTTTCATCACGAAAAATGCAACATAACCGTACGAACATCACAAGAACTACATGTATACGTTTGCTTGCCGCGACAAAAAAAAAATAAGTATAGATATACTTGTTGTCGGAGGGAATCACATCCCAAATGTCAGCAAGGGCTTCGTGTACCTTCTGATCTATTTGGAATCTGCCGTTGTTTGTCAGGTATGAGGAATAATTTAACTTTTACTTCCATATTTCAACAAGATAGAGAGCGAATACAGTTAAAAAGGCTATCGGACCAAATGTATGACATTATTAGTTAGTTATCGACATTATTAGTTAGTTATCGATATATAGTTCATTTTCCTCTAAATGATAGACGGAATTTCCACCGTCCCATCAATCGATAAATATTCCACGCCCACGATCGCAGATCCCATTTAATGTTCATAATCTCTACTTATCAAAACATGCGCTGTTTCATCATCCGCGGATCAGAGTTTGATTATTTAGTAGGAACGTTAGCCAGAGTTTTTTTGTCTACTACCGCCACCGACTTCCTGTATCTCACTAACCGTCCTAACCCATTCATTTAAGAGCTATCTATTCTCAGTCTCTCAGAAACAATCCCGCCCTTTTCTCTCAGGAGCCGCCTCTTCCCTGAATATTAGAAGCCTCCGAACCCGTTCTCTTAGGAACCGTCTCTTTACTGAATATTAGAACCCGTCACGTCCCGGATATTGCCATACCATAGTAATTCAACACGGGAACTTCCTGTCGGGATACAAAGACATGGAGATAGGCTGGCCATGAATACTCTGATAACGGAGAAGGGCGGCCTTTGAACACAGAGCGCTCTGACGTGAGGCAGCCATTGCAGTCCACTCGATCAGCGCCGGCTGTGATTCAAATAGGAAGGTGTCGAACAGGAATTTCGAATATTGGATGGAACTTCAGGTCTGGTTTCTTATCGGAGTGTAATAATTGAATATTCGGTGTTGTTTAATGCAGTGAAGTGAAGGAATTAGGAAATTCTGACTCTATCAGGAGCTTATCTCACTGTATAACGTAATGCCTCCGATTCCTATAAACTATTTCCAGAACAATTCATGATACAAGAGGGAAATGGTAAGTAATATTCACCGGTTTAGTTCTCAAGGCCCTGTTTCATAGCCACGGCAAAAGTCAGAGATAATTGTTTACATGATATTTCATTCAGGGCATAGTAATTTCAATGGTGATCCATTTTGTTTCTTTTCATGCTGCAATAAGATCGAATAATTCGAAATTTGCCCCTGATTTAATCAGAAACCGACCTCAGTGTACAACCCGAGTCGTTTCATACTCGATTTAATCAATTTTCAATAATTCCCATATTACAACTTTTAAACACTCTCACAACATGTTGATATGTATGTCTCGATTCTTATGAGTAAGGAGTGTCTCTAGATGCGGTGCTGAAACTTGTGCCCAATCTTGAAATTAGCCGTTTTTTACTTTTCGATAACCAGACCTGCAACTTTACGTAAGCTGCTAAGATAGTCATTCTCCGACCACCAGTTACTTCAGCACTTCTGACATATGTAAGCATTTCTATAACTCCAGTTCCCTTGTCGCCAGATCTTTCCACATCAGCTTCGAAACCGGCACTAATGCCTCCACTTCTGCGAGCCAGCACTCTAACCGTCAGCACATCTGCCGCCAGTACTCATTCGGCAGAATTTATAACGCGAGGATATGTGACACCACCGTGTCAAACGGCGTCAGTCACAAAATCACAGACACTCCCAACTCCAGCGGACAGAAGGGAAACCTTCCTGACCGCCCCAACACCAAAACAGTTCTGAAACTTACTGCAGCCTCTCGGAAACTAGTTAAACTATTGCCAAAACTGCCAAAGTTAGAGTCATTTTGAATATGTTATTGCATTTCCCAGGAATGAATGTTTGACTCTCAATGACGACGGGAAATGATTCGTCTCTTTGAGTAAAAAACTACAAAGCGGCTAATATATTTTGCATGGAAACTACGGCTGATGCTCCTGAACTTCCCAACTTCGATCAAAAATTAACTTCTGAGCTCAAAGTTGGAGATGATGTTGTAAATTTTGTAGCAAGGATGCTCAAATATTTCTTACTATCAACAAAATATTGTTTCGCTAAATCGTTGTTAGTTGGTAATATATCATGGGCAGATTCTTTTCTGGCAAACTGAGATATTTGGTGAAGAGTGTTTCATTCTATAACATGAGTTAGCTACGAAATGCCCTCCGAGAAGCCGCAATATCTGACAACACATTCACCCACACACCTTCCTTATGGTGACTACACTCATGAATTTGAAGAGGTTGTGGATCACAATATTAACTTCGACTTCTGCGTTTAAGTTTTGTACTAGAAAGGTCGTTATTATCTTACTTAAGAACATTTTTTTTCTGGTGCGATGTGTGATAAGAATTGTTTTGGTAAGTAAAAACAAACTCCCCTGATCCAAGTTTGAATAATAACTACAAATTGAAAGTAAACGTGGAGATAAACGCAATGGATTGCATGACTCAGGAATCAAAACTTATGCATATGCAATTATACGTATGTTCAGTTTTATTATCTTGAATGTAGTCAATATTGTATATATTTCACTTCCAGTCGACAAACAATTAGTCAGAAACAGTATACCTGGAACTAGTTATTTATTGAAAATAGGATACAAATAAATTGTCTTGAACATCGTTAATAAATTGGCAATGCTCCCATGAATGTAGAACATACGTTTTCCCTCAACTGTACCGTTACTGCTAGCAATAATTGGTTGAGAATTTTCATTTCCATTTATACGTTTTTGAGGAACACACACAAGAACTTGAAACGTTTCCATCAACCGCCGGTTAAATGAGGCAGTGTGACAGCCAGGACGGGCCGTAACAAACAGTTCTCAATCTCGAGGCTATGCCATTTCCTTGCCTAGCAACGTAGGACAGACGCAGAATCTTTGTCAATTATTTTCTGGTCTACACTGGCACTGAGTCAGTACAATATTCTTGTGGAGCACATAACGAAATAAATAAAGAATCAGAGCATGAGATGAAAGGACAACATGGAATTTTCTTATGACTATCTAAAAAGTTCAGGTTTTAACAGAGATTCTACCTCAACATGATTCAGTGATACGAGATAACATATTTGATGCGATGAAATTGCTGATTCATTGTGAATACTGAGAAACAAATTATCTCATATTCTACGGACTTCTCTAGGTTAATGAATTTATTATTATTTCAGCCTAGCTTGAGCGATGTTTAAATGGATTCAGTTTTGTTGTAGTTGATTATAATCTCACCACAGAATTGTAATTGCAAACACCAATTAGGTTTAATTTCAATGAATGTATGTTAGAATACAGGTGGGCATTTAGCAACAAGGCAATAGAGTAGGTTACATTTATAGGATCAACACGTATTTTCATTTATGCGCGGCACATAAATGACAATACCTTATATTTCCTACTCCATTTATAATTCAAAGTTGAGGAGTGTTTTTCTTCCGCGCGGCTGCTTCATCTGGTTATGATCTCATTATTGTGTTTCTTGTACACTCATGATCTGATGTACGCTCTTTTTGTCTGGTCACGATTTGATGAAGGCTCTTCTGGGCCTGGTCATGATCTGATGTACGCTCTTTTTGTCTAGTCATGATCTGATGAAGGCTCCTGTGGGCCTGGTCATGATCTGATGAAGGCTCTTTCAGACCTGTCATGTTCTGATGTACGCTCTTTTTGTCTGGTCATGATCTGATGAAGGTACTTATGGGCCTGTTCATGATCTGATGTACGCTCTTTTTGTCTGGTCATGATCTGATGAAGGCTCTTTTGGGCCTGGTCATGATCTGATGAAGGCTCAATTTGTCTGGTCATGATCTGATGGAGGCTCTTTTGGGTCTGGTCATGATCTGATGTACGCTCTTTTTATTCTGGTCATGATCTGATGAAGACCCCTTTGGGCCTGGTCATGATCTGATGAAGGCTCAATTTGTCTGGTCATGATCTGATGGAGGCTCTTTTAATCTGACCATGATCTGATGTAGGCTCATTTGTCTGGTTATGATCTGATGCACGCTCTTTCTGTCTGGCTATGATCTGATGGAAGCTCTTTGTGAACAGGCAAATCCCTTGCGTCAGTTGGAGAGAGCCTTGCAGACGTGCATGAAGAATGTTACGTGAAGGGGGGTTAATTATTTTCAATTCAATGTGCATATAATTATCATTGTTAAAATGATGTCGATAAAAATAGTCAGATGAATTAATTAGGTAAAAATCGAACAGTATGATCAAGATCTTTCAGTGAACAACCATTGTAGGAGGCTAGGAAAAATGATCTTTATTGAAACTGAACTAGCATTATATCTCAGCCGTTATTTCATTAAATTTGTTATTTCACATTCGTGATTTACAAACGGCAAGTTTTACGATCGGCATATCGTATCAAAACGATGCCGTTAACACGAAGAATTAGTCTGTGGAGTTTTTTAACAACATGCAATGGCCATTGTCGTGCGGCTCTCCCCAATTGAGTAACAGCCTGGCCACTCAATAACTCTGATATCGCACTTCATTTGGGCAAAAAAAATGAATTGCGGCACTTCAAGTTTGTAAGTCGTTGCACAATTCTGCGGATTAAAGTTTCGCTTCCAATAAACTTTAGAAGTATCTGGAAATGCTGCTCGAACCCTAAAGTTTATTATTCCAAGTTTTCAGCAATTTTTTGGGCGGGATATACTAGGCTATGCAAAACATATTGCTAAGTGGATCGGTTAAATGTAGGAAAAGTATATTTTTAATACCCAAAGAAGTGACGTAATGCGATGCCACGTGTCCCCAGACGTCGATCAAATGACCTCTATCGACCTGTCGTGTCTCCGATTCTTTGCGTTGTATTAGTGTCAATTATTGGTGTCTGGTGTCCCAATAAGATATAAAAGTCCCAACGGATGCTGGACAATTTATAAAAGTTCACTATTCAATGTTGCGAATTTATGTTGCTGCGGAAGAGGTATTTGGAATTGCAGTAAAGGTGTTGGCTTAGTGGAAATGAACGCTGTTGCTTACTTTTAGTTTTCTTCTTCCGACTATGATTCAATTGTTCTTTATATATAAGCGAAACAGGCTATCAATAATCAAGTCATTACTGTTCACTTAGACACTTAATGGAAACGTTATTTTTCTGTAATCATGAGTGCATTACACGGAAGAGAAACTAAAACACACTTTCATTCCGAACATTGAACCTCGCCAGTGTGAGTTACAAACGAAGACTTTATTCTACAGATCCGTAACATTGTTGCATCAATGTTGATAAAATGAGGTACAAAAAGAGAGACAACAATAATAGTTTTATGTTATATAATTTGTTCTATATGATAATTATGTTCAAATGTTATCTAAAGAAAACATGAATGGCATTCTCATACACAAAAAATAGATATTAATAGTGTAAGACTTGTAGCGAAAATGACTGAGGTCTTCATTTATCCATGTCCTCCTATCTGCATTGAACATTTCCTGGATATAGATACCCCTTATTCAGAGGCGGGGAAGCTAACAATCTTCCTTAAAATTTAAAGACACGACCTTTCGGCCATGTTGATTATGTTGTCGCATACATATTGTTACTTCTTTATACGACTTCCAACCGCAGTACGTTTCTAAGAGCCTCATCATCAGGGGGGCAAAAGTAACACAACAATGCCGCTATTGGTCCTCAGGCACGTCTCGCTCGTCCACTTATTGACATTTCGGAATAGCCCTGCCACTCAAGAGGCCTACTCGCTCGTCGAAGAGGCATAGGCTTGTTCGTTTCGCAAGGCAAATTCAGAAGAATGTGTTGCTCCTGTTTGTATTTCATTTATACGAATGCAATGGAAATGTGTTGGTTTTAAACGTGACTGTTCAATCCCTTCCTGATTATTAAGTCACTGACAGCCAGGCGTGGGGTTATGTGGCTCGTTTCCTCCAATTGTTGATATAAATTGAGTAGGTCACTTTATTTATTGCATATTATATAAATTGCATATTGTACGGCCAATTTATTTTAACTGAACATTTTCTGTTTTTACTTGTGCTACGAAGTGTTGCACCATATCTGTGTTTTTTGATAGACTCAACATGGCCACATTATTGAACCTTGTATGGGTGGAAATAATAATTCGTTGGCGGTCTTTCCCAGCCCGGCTCTGCCCTCAGAAGTCGGAAAGAGCGCTGACCGCACAAGGCTGTGTGTTCTCTGCCTCATTTAGATCACCATTATTCTAAAGCCTCACCACAACCTTGCCACTTCTTTCGTTTACCACCTCATTAACAATGCCAGTAAAAGAACAGTCTCTCCAGCGAAGTCATGCCCATAACGAAAGCCAAAATGCAGAGACTATAAGTTTGTTCAGCTGGAAAACTTGCCTAAAAACTGCCTTTCTCGGTTAAAAAACAGTAAAAGGATGATCACTAACCTGCAAAAATAGCACAATGAAGCGACTTTGTGTAATAATATTTGCAACCACGGATTGCTAAATTGGAAAACTGGCCAGGGTCTACAGTAGACGGGCTAAAACGACTCGCAAGCATCGCAGAAGGCTATTCACGAGGAAGAAATGCTGCAAGAATATTAAGACAATAAACCGTAGAGAAAGCGATGTAGAAAATGTTGAGAAGTTGCATGTTATTGTTGACAAAACTATCAAGCACTCAGCTGCACAGCAGAGTGCACTCTGCTGCACAGCGCAGCTCCCTTAACGCTTCCGCGCTAGCGAGCCGCGTCTCACACATGGAGGGTCTGGTCCAATCCGGCCCGTCTCTTCTTGCGGCACGACCACAGAATAGGGCCACAATCCTATTCTGAGATCAGCCCAGAAATCCAATTTCGTGTATGAAATGATCTACATCCAGAATGACGTCTATCAAAAGACCTTTCTTGAATGACAGAAGTAAACTGATGAAGTTAGAAACATGAAAGCTCAGAACCGGTTCGTGAATTCTAGGAGCAATAAACCATAGTATAAGGGACGTAAACAACCACAACAGCATCACTCAAGATCAGGTATATATACCAGTACCTATTCAACGGACAGCTAAAAAGAAGATCACTCACCTGAACAAGAACACTCAAAGCAGAGACAGCTGAAATAGAAGAAATGGTAACAGAAGTTTTATTGTAGAAAACCAACAACTTTGACATGAGTCACCTCTGCAATAACCCATCAATCAACATAACAACTCCACTAATCAGACACAACAGACAATTATTCCTGAACAAGTGGATAACCAGCGGCAACCGTTTACCGAACCGCAATAATTAAACAAGTTCTGTTACTCCAGCAGAGAAGCAAATACTGCAGATGGGAAAAGGACCAGCGAGAACTGCCACTCCGACAGCCAACCACAGCAGTTGAATACCTTCAACAGTCGACTGTGAAGAAGAGGGAGCAGCGACATCAACCACTATGGGCGGGTTCGCCAGCCCGGTTGATCAGTGAGAACAGTGCAAATGAGTAGGTCGAGAAACCCAGACGACGTAGGCGTATCAGGAGCAGGAAGCATGTGTTCAAGGAACAAGAGTCGTGACTAAGCCAATCAGGAACGACTTCGTTCCGTCTAATCTCACAAGCAGTAAGGACTGTATTGATGATCTTTAAACTATTTGATTTCTATTTTAATATGCATTCTACTATCGAATTTTATTTTCTTGACTCTAGACTATCTTCTTTCCCATCACACTCTCTCGTTGAGTATTTGACTCAATTTGTTGCAACTTCAAACAAGCGTCGTATGGTTCTGCATCTCATTCTTATTGTGCTTGAATAGAACTGTAAAGAACCTCCTAAAAACTTTTCCCGTTGCCATCATAATCGGTTTGTGTAAAAAAAAAATATTAACAACCTTCGGAATTTTTCAATCAGCAGCTCAGTGCTCTAAATGGAGAAACCAGTAAGCCACTTTGACTTTTTCGATTGTGCTATATACGATGTTGAAAATAACTTTGGCAATACTCTCCACGAAGTAGATCCAGATTTGCATGTAAATGAAAAGTCCCGATTGTGGAATAATTCTTGGATATGAGCTCCCTCACCATTCAACATCATTAAGGAAACAATTTTACCTGCATGGATTTAGATTTTTTGCTATATAATCTAAATAACTGACAATTTTCTCCCACTGTCCTAAGACGATGTATAACTAAGTTGATGAACAAATTACTGGATAGTCAGGAAATCTTTTGTTCCAAAACCTAATCTCTCTTTCATCAGGCTAGGAATTGCAATATTTATGGTGATAATGAGCTCCTACCATAAGAAATGAGTTACCATGGAGCCCCTGGTAAGTCATTCGATCTAAGCTTCAGTATCATAGATCGAATTCAGTCGGTAACTTTTTATAATTCCGTTGCGCGGCTTGCTTACTAAACCAACGAGTACAATTGCTAGACTGTAACTCTGATAGAGAACATTTTTAGCAATGATGTTTTTTTCGTAAATTACACAGCCTTGAGCATTTCAAATGTCCCCGATCACTGCCATATTTTTGATTCAGCAACCGAATTCTATCGATTACCGCAACCTATCTCAAATTGAAGGACCGAAATATTTAGAAGCGTAATCTGGCGTTGAGAACTAACTACTTTGATGATAAAACTTCTTCAGTAAAACCAAATGATACCATTACATAGTAACGTATTTTTCCAATTGATCAATTTGGCCCACAGGTCTCTCTCACTAGAAAGAGTTTTTTCCCAAATGAAATGAGAATTCGCGGATGACACCAGGTTTACTATTTTGAAAAACTCTTGGACAGACTGTACCTCTGACTCAGAGGGCGTACCCCCACACATGAAAGTACATTTAAACGATACGTGAATGCGCTTATACTAACAACTATTTCATTTGACAACTATATTCAAAATATGATTGAGACCTTACAAGGCAATAGCATCTAAATATGGAATCTTTAGTGACCTTCATGGAAAAAATTGCCTGAGTAATAGGATTGAATTGTTATGAAGATGACGTCATCATTGATCCACAAGCGATTTTAAATAAGTAATTCAATAGTTTACCTGGTAACCTAGGTAAATACATTATCAGCGACGGCATCCCTCAAGAAAATTATTTCGATAAATTAATCCCCGAACAGCAGTACGAAGTAAAAGCATCAATACAAAGCCTAGAAAAATTGTAGTCGCACTAGCTGGTATAACATTTCAACCAATGAAAGAAAATCAATTTCTAAGATTACTGTAGCCCTCTTCACCAAACTCACCGATAAACCACTTCAGACGGATTTGTCCCGATGCAATCATAAATCGATTAAATTAGTCCAATTTATATAAGTAAAAGTTTTCGAATTTATAAAATTTCGGAAATGTTTTTTATGTTAAATATTATTCTCGTTTCGTATCTAATAACCTACTAGGCCTAGGCCAATTATGCTTCCAGGCGAACATGAATACAGAGCATGCGTTACGAAAAGTCATTGGAGATTTTATTGATAAGTTCGATAGTAGGAAAGTCACTGCTGGAATATAAAATCATCTATATCACGATACATAATATTGGAGTACCGCAAGGGTCGACCCTTGTACCAGTGCTCTTCCTCATCTACATTAATGATACACAACACCAGCGCAGAGTATCCTTGGTCCTTTTTGCAAATGATACTATGCCGTACTCGACTGGAAATTAGTCCTAACGAAACTATCAATAATTTGAGTAATTGAATGATTCATATTTCAAACAGGCTCACTACTTATACATTGAAACCCCTAACACGCCGGTCGAATCAACGAGTCAATCAATCGTCAATGACCCATGAAGCAAGTTTCTCGGTGTAATTGTGGACGAGAGAACAACCTGGAAAGTTCGCGTCTCTTTTTTGATTGGAAATTATTCAAATCGCATGGCATCATCTACAGAAATTGGGAGTGTCTAACATCTACTGCGAAAGACTTATGTACAACAGCCTTATTCATCCCTTCCTGTCATATTGAATTAGGTGTACGATTTTACCTATACAATAAAACTATGACCCATGATTTCTAGTCAAGTGCGTGCCCATAGAACACCATCGCACGCTGGCATACGTAATCACGCCCTGCCACTCTTATGTTAATAGAATATTCTCTCACTGTCTAACATCATTATTTTTTCCGTTGCTCGTATTTTTCACAGCCCTCAATCTTCTGACTCATCTTGATAACGCTATTTATAATTTTTGTAACAATACGGATACCAAAATGCACAGTATCTCTTCAACACAATTCCGACTTTCATTTCAAGTACATAATAGTTGCACTGGGAATACGATTGATACAGATATAAAAACGAGCGGCAGTATAGGTAGCAAATAATAATATCTCATTAAAATGTTATCTACGTGGGCATAATTATCCTATTATGTTAACTATGTTTATCGTTTCCAAATTTGTGATTCATGTGTGAGGCATTTCATCAGGAAGTGTTAATCATAGACCCATTTTTGACAGTTTAAACCAGTTTCTGTTTTGAAAGTGAGGGTGAACATTATATTGACCTGATACCTTAAATGTCCGACGATCAAACTCATTTTTTCTATCATCCTCGAATTCAATATATCATGCAATGCAACACATTGTCTTTAGTTTTTAACATATTAAACAATGGAGAACAGAGAGTGTCCTACAACAGACCACGCTGGCGAAAACTTGGTACGTATTATCTGTGCATATGTAATATGTTATGTTGACAATGCAGTGAAAATTTTGTTTGCGTTTGCCAAGATTGTGTGAGTGAATGAAGTACGCAGGCTTTTGTTGGACATTTTAAACTCTCAGTTTCCTTATTAAATGCCAAATAAAATAATAAATTCTTGCAATTTTGTAAATGCTCTCTGACCTTTCTTGTTTATATTATTAAAACCATTAGTTCAATGTAATGATTTTAGGTGTCGTCAATTGTCGAACAATTAACAATAAAGAATGTCTTACATCAAGACCCATCGATTGTTGGTATGTTGGTATGCCTGCAGAACAACTCATGCTGATGAAGACGTGGGACAAATCATCTGTATTTTCGAAATATATCTCTAAAATCGTCCATCTGTCATAATACCTGAAAAATCCCTAAGCCCTTGTACGAATCACTCTTGAAGTAAACGGTTCCGGCGTGTGGGATACCTTCTCACAATTCGACCATTGGATGCATTGTGTCTGCTTTTTTCACGCTTCGCAGGACAAACACATAACGTGGGCCATCGTTGATCGAACTGTTCTGGATCCGTAATGCAACACCATTTTACGCCCCGTTTATGAGCTTCGGAGCTACCTCAAAGGAAGTGATTCGTATATCATAGGCACGGGATGGGATGGATGAGGGAGGGGTCACTAATTTATAGACTCCTCGAGGAAAAACCATGGATTGTTTGTTGGGGGGAACTCATTTACAGCAACAAAAACTGAAACACGTCGTAAAATTAGTTCAACTCTGATGAGGGATGTCGGGAAATAGGGACGACATTTTGAATAATAGCTTCATTAGTTTGATAAGTAGTTACGAGATGAGACAAAACATAGTCAGTTTACAAATTCGTTGATGCCAACCAATAAGTTTTCCAGAACCCGCACAATTAGATTGAGTGTAGAAAGGAAAAAAATTAAATTTTATGTCGGCAACCAATTTATTCAAGCTGATTTTGCTAAATTGTTTATGGCAAATGCCTGAAAGCTAACGAAACTTTTAATATCTTGGCAATATGAGCATGAGACAAAGTAAGTATAAAAGAATGTTACCGCACCTAAACACAAACTATGATATAGTTTTCAATAATGACTGAATTAATAACACCTCTAGAAGTCTTCTACGCTGCGAATTTTCTCCAGTATCATGAGTGAACCACTGTCTGAATTCGCTTTCTATAATAACTGAGTATAAAACTGAAACGCTATACTTAATATCTGATGTCGTCTGTATAGGGTTACTCGTTCAGATACATTACTCAACTCTACTTACTCAGCGAACTCCGCGAAACAGAACTGCATTGAATCACTCACCAGGCAGCACAGCGGTCAGCATCGTAAACAACAGGATCAAAGCTTGGGGTGGGAGCATGAACATGGACGCACGCAGTGCATGTTAGGCCGCATTGAGTGACCCGACGATTAATGATAACAGGCGACGCTGTGATGAGAGAGGGCTCAGCATGTAAGGCCGCATTGAGTGACCCGACGATTAGTGATAAGAGGCGACGCTGTGATGAGGGAGGGCCCTGCATGTAAGGCCGCATTGAGTGACCCGACGATTAGTGATAAGAGGCGCCGCTGTGATGAGGGAGGTCCCTGCATGAAATACCGCATTGAGTGACCTGACTATTAGTGAGAAGAGGCGACGCTGTGATGGAGGAGGGCCCTGCATTCAAGGCCGCATTGAGTGACCCGACGATTAGTGATAAGAAGCGACGCTGTGATGAGAGAGGGCACTACATGTAAGGCCGCATTGAGTGACCAGACTGTTAGTGATGAGAGGCGACGCTGTGATGCGGAGGGCCCTGCATTTAAGGCCGCATTGAGTGACCTGACGATTAGTGATAAGAGGCGACGCTGTGATGAGGGAGGGCCCTGCATGTAAGACCGCATTGAGTGACCTGACTATAAGTGAGAAAAGGCGACGCTGTGATGAGAGAGGGCCCTGCATTTAAGGCAGCATTGTATGATGCGACGATCAGTGATGAGCGTGAGCTGACGTTGGGATGCGGGGTGCCCTGCATGGAAGACCTTATTGAGCGATCACCTGGTCAGTGATGAATGAGAGCCGTCATTGTGATGTAGGAGAGCCATGCACGTGAGGGTGCTTTGACTGATTCGTCGATCAGTGATTGAATCCATTTAATCGTCGGGTACGGAGGTGGTATTGAACCGAACTCAAAAAAAGGACTGAGAATATGGTTTGGTAGTTTTGGGTTCGGAGAATGTCATTAATGAAAATTTATTTCTGGTATTTCATTATGTTAATTGTTTTTGAACAAGCACGCCAAATAGATTCAACATTTAACTTGTTGTATACTCAACATAATATGACGATAAGGGAGTTTACTTAGAATTAACGAACTTCTATTGCCTGTCCCATATTTATGTGTGGTAGCTACAATGATTTCGTATGAACATGAACACCCTGGAGTAGCTTGGAAATGTATTATCCCTGTCCAGACAGCGTTTGTATATAATTGTTCGGAATGTCCGATATATTTAAGCCACATTTGCCAATTTTGTAGGTATAATAATTTTCAATAAATGCTTGATATCCTGTTTTGAAATTAGTTGATTAGTTTGTTTGCTTGCTGTGTAATATCTGGAAGAAAAAGTTTTAACGCAAATACTACCACTACTTTACTTTGATTTGTGATTACGAAATAAAACTAGTATTAAACACCATGAACAACAAAGTAAGTTGACAGCAGAAGTAGATACTTGCCCAACACTAATTAATAAACTCTATTGTTGACCATTAATTGATATAAACAACTATATTTGACAACAATGAGTGAGAAATAGCTCGCCGCTAATAAATCGTGAGAAATGCTGGCATTAAAACACTCAGATTTGCATTTCATTAACGTACTGGAACTGCTTTACTTATTGAAATAAAAACGATTTGTTTGGAATGAGCTTACAACCAAAATATTGGAGTAAGGTGTAAAAACTATTATTACTTCTTGTTACTCAAATCCACATATGCCAAAAAATTTTCAATCACAATATATCCTGACTGTCGACACATTATAATTACTTTTATCATAAACATAAAGTTTGTTTTGGAATGATACCTGACGTAATTTTTTTTTTTCAAAATTCTTTCAATCAATCTATTTATGTATACGATTTCACAAATAAAATTGAGGAAGAAAAACATATCATGTACTCAAAGAACATTATATCTAGAAATGTCGGTGAACAATATTCAGCTGATGATAGAAATTAAAATAAATATTTTCGTTCGCTTTGAAACCACGGTCGATCAGCATTAAAATATTGTTTGTATGAGTATTTTTTATCTATCCCTATGAATCTCTGAATTTCAATTCATATTAATCGTTAAACTAACACATTTGTATCGGAGTTGTCATTGAATTAGAATTTCCGAAATATCATTTCAGTCGTAAGCAATCACTCAGTTTCCCAAATCTGAAGTCGGCAACCAGAAGCAGTATCCAAACTGTGCAGTACTTGCCCAGTTTGAAGTGGTAGTGAAACGCATTAGTGCGTTTGGATCCAACTGCACAGTTTGGATCCTACTTCTCCAGAGCTCTCGTCCAATACTGCTATAATTTTTATTCGACCTCTCCGGGGCCACAATCAAAATTTTACCTTGCAATGGCAAGCATTAATCTGACCTCTGCTCTCCAGGGAAACTCTAGAATTCAAAGAGTAATGAAGTTCGTTCCCTCAATCAGTGAATCAATTAAGATTACTCGGGACAGATCACCATGTCGGACATGATTAAAAGAATACAAGTAATCTTTTTAGGACAAATGAGTTTTACAAAGGATGAAATTCCCCACGGTGGTAACCGTAATTTTATTTTTAGTCGGATCCTTCGAAATTGATTTATTCCCTTCAGATTAAACTGGAGAACAGAGATTTTTCCACTTACCAGTCATGGCTAGAAATATCGGTACAGTATAAAACTTGCTGTGGCAAACATCTGCTTCCTGTTTACATACATGCAGCATATTTTATATCGGCAAATCACATAGGACGTTCATTTCCCACTCTCATGATCACAGTGCGAGAATATAAAACAATATTTTCAAACTTTAACACATGAACAATATTGCATTAACCCAACGCAACACATAGTATTTTGATTTGAGCACTTTTTTATCAAAAGATTCAGCCATCATTGCTTTTTAGGCTAAATTTCATATTCAATAT
>SDVV010004842.1:0-19786 GCA_016164225.1 Gammarus roeselii
GCAAAGCTAACTCCATGGCATGTTGCATGTTAAGAATTGGCAAAAGCTCTGCATGACAAGTCTACTATAGTTCATCAAAAATGGCCAAAATTTACTGTGTGTCAAACTCCCAAAAGAATAAAGAATTATGAGTCCCCAAGATGACTTGTAAGTTCCTAAGAACTATTTATGACATAAGAATCATGGCTGGTTCTTGTGGATTTTTTTTTGTATCAATAAGCAAGTAAAGTGATCATATAGGTATGATTTTTTCATTCAATTAATTTTATTTAATATAGGCTATTTATTAAAAAATCTCCAATATATATCTTTCTCCTGCAACTGGCATCACCTAGACTTTGAGCTGGGTAAACAATAGCATGCCAGCAAGGCAAGCATACCTGGGTCTTTCATCCACTCCAGAGATGAAGTAACCTAGAAGATGGCAGGCATTGCGCATGACTGCAGACTGCGGTAGTTGCATACAAGACTTCAAGGTTCAATAATTCTGAACAATCAATAAAATCTTTTAATGCAATGCACTCTTACAATTTTAGATGTGTCTACATCTAAGCTGGTCTTATGAGTGTGCTCAGCTTGCTGCGGATATGGCACCCTAAGACACTAATGGCCTCCATCCAATAACATTTGCCCCTTGCAATAGACTGACGACCACATGCTGCCCTCCACCAGACATGCTAATAATGCCTGCTGCCTCCAAACTACTAATTTAATGCCTCCCATCAATGCCAGATCTTATTTAATAACCTAGTCTTCATTAAACAATTTTGCTTTGTAAACAGTGGTGTTAGTTGCTCTGAGTATGCAGGAGTTATCACATGCAGTTATTTTTCTTTCAACTGTAAGTAGTTTTTTTGCAATAGTGTTCATCTCTAATGCTATTCATTTGTTGTGCAATCAGGCAAGTGTTCATCTAGATTGATACTTATTCTATGTTCAATCAAAGGTGAGCTCAAGACGAATAGAATACTGAAGTTGCTATTAAGAATAGAATGCCGAGTGTTTCAATGTTGAAAAGTCATCAAATTCTGCATCCACGTTGCCGGCCCTTGGTCATCAAATTCTGTATCTGCGTGATGGCTGCTTAGGCCCCTTTCCTAACCCATCCATTGCCCTACGTTGACAATGAAGCAAATGCATTGCTGGTACAGATTACATTGTTCATTTTATCGGCAAAAGCCCCCATTCTAGGTATGAGAATGTGCCGTTTGTGAATGGTACTGTTATGTGATTCCATGCATTTGCAGCATATACTCTCGTGCCAACTCAGTCACAGCCCCGAGAGTTTTCCAGTGGTTGCCAAGATTACCTCACTGTCAGGACAGAGTCGCCGAGATTCATTGATCTCACAATGCTAGTCACTGGGGTTGCCATAAGTATTTGCTGGCCCATAGAATTGGAATGGCAGCTGCTATGAAGTAGTGGTAATAAAATCACTTACCTAGATCACTTTCCAGTCTCCTACACACAGTTCCAGTATGGTTCCAAGCTGGATGTCAGGCACGTGTTTCAGCCTGGCATTTGCTTGTTTTCATTGTTGCTATGTAACCTGGGGAGAATTTGTGGTAGTTTTCATGTAAAAGGAGTGTCTAAGTTTGTATTCAAGCAAAGTTAGGCGAGGTTAGGTTGTATAAATTCCCTTTTTTTGATTTGGTGTATTTTTTTAGGGTAAACACAAGCCCAACATTAGTTAGGCATGTTAACTGTTGTAACACCTCCCTGACACACGTGATTGACATTTTGTTCAGAACTATCCTCCACAGTTCTGCTGGTAGGTCAGGTGCGACATCACTTCTTGGCCTTGCTTCTTCAACGTACACAGCCACAACAATGCCGCCTAAACCATCGCCAAACATGTATCAAACGACCTTATGTAATACCAACCTTCCAGATTTTCTTTTAAGATCTCTCATATATATAATAGTAATAACAATAGTCTGTATTGAAGCACTTGATAGTACAATAAAGATAACAGAAACAAGTTTGACAGAGCATTTCTTCCAATACATTCAAATTACAAACCAAAGGAACTTACATGGATACATTCCAGAGTAGTAAGGTATTACATGACATAAATTCATAAATTGAGTTAGTGCCTGGATACTTTGCATATCCCTCTCCTACATGAATATGTATGTAGCTAACACAGATCAATGTTAGAGAGGTAGAGCACATAACCACCCATCAGCCAGCCTATCAGGGACATCTCCCAGGATAACTTCCACTTATATACAATGGGCCTACAACATGAAAGGGCTGCAGCAGATAGGTGTCAAACATTATTTTTATTCATATCAAGATATTCCTGCACCAGCAGGATTCTGTCCCACCTCTATTATTGGAGAGGATTTGTATCCCCCACTAGTACATATAGCCTACAGGAAGGGATTATTAGATTTTATAAAACGCTCCTGTTGGCTAAAGCACTTCTTCTAGCTTGTACTGTTAGACAGTCAACATCATATGCTGCAAATACAAAGCTAGCTCTCATTCTCCTAGGTAGATCAACCAACCTTTAGAAAATATCTTTTATGCTACTCTCTGTTTACTGATAGTGACTTGTAAATTTACTCCACAGTGAGTTACAGTAGATAAGGTAGCAGTAGGTTTTAACGAGCCAAATTTTAACATCCATTGTGCAGAAGTAGAATTTTCTTCCTTAGCTGATTACCTACCGCATTTCATTTCCAAAGTTGCTTGGAGATAGCAACATTGTCACTCCAGTAGTTTATGAAGTGACCCTAGTAGGAAGAACAGTTCACTGAATCCATCTGAGCACCATTTAACACAGTAATTCAAAACGGCAACCTTTGCATAGTGCGCAGTTTTACTAGCATTCAAACATTAGCTAGCATTGTATGAGGCTAATCCTCAGAATCTGCAAGTTTGTGTGCTGAACGGTGTTTCAACTTCGACAGCTTCCTTACTTTTTCTCTGCCCAACTTGTTAGAACTTTTTTGTTCAACACTTCCAGCCACTCACTTCATTGAAAGTATTGGCAGTATTTTCACTTCTTGTTTGGCTTGTCTGAGACTGTTGTACCCTTCACTGGTAATACTAGACCAGTAACACCAGATCACTGAAACGTCGAGTAAGCTATGAAATGTTTCTATAATTTTTCAAACAATATTCAGTTTAGAAATTGGGTTTATTAGAATACATGTAATAAAACTTTAATCAGTAAGCCTGCGAGTATTAACAGCCAATAGTGCTAACTGTTTCATTAAACGAATGGTAAAAATTGAAGTGTTCAGCCTGCAAGCTGTTACACTTGGGTTGTCACACTGCACTGAATTTTTTCTAACCAATACTTGGCACAAGCTTACACAAAGTAGCAAACTGTATGTGGTGAAGTGTGTTGCTATAGCTGACTCCGATGATGAACAAGGACCTTGAAACTTCCACCCTCCAGTGCCTGCTGCGAGCTTGCTAAATTTGAGATTTTTTGGGTAGTTCATTTGATATGGTACTTATCATGCTAGCAGTAAACAGACCTGAATATAGTTTCTCTTGTCAAAAATTGAGTGGAACTATCATAAATTTGTCATCTTTATTATTATTCATTTAACTGGGGGTCTTTTTTCTACAATTTGAGTTGGTCTGTTTGGTACCAAACTTTGATATACATTCCGGTTTGAATTTTATAAGCCTATCTTATGTTGAATTGGTCGAGAAATTCAGTGGTTTAATTGTATTTGAATTATTTATCATAGTTTTTGAGATACAGCATAAACAATGCCAAAAATGTCAATCATAATTTTAGGAAATTCCAACAATTTTGGAATTTACAACTTTGCTATTCCAGATAGGCCTCATATGTTGTTCGTAAAAGCTGAATAGATGGGTAATTTGAGACAAAAAATGGTCTCGATGTTTTCTGTAGGAGTCCTATTTTTAATATCTGCAAGGCAAACGTATATTTTCAGGTGAATGATAAATTTTGCTACCATCAGCTAAAGCAAACGGTGGGCACTGGAGGGTTAAACAGTGAACAGTATGGAAATGGTTTTTTGCTTCATTGTTGTAGCTGCATGCTGTTACATGGAGTGATTTCTTAGTTCTGAATTTCATAATTATTTTATAATTAATGTGTATTGCTTCTAGCAATGAACTCCTGACGCTGATGGTAGATCAAATCGCTCTGAACTTACAGATTTGAACTCAACATGCTTCAATTCTCTTAGTTGAGATGATGAATGTGTTGACTTTCACTGAGTGCCCTCAGCTTTATTAAGCCAAATGTCCTTCTGGCCATAGAATATATTATGCACCATGCATACAGCATTTGCATAATCAATAAACATTTAAAGTTTATACAATTGTCTTTGTGAAAGTATAAATAACAATAATAATTTTACCAACCATCTAATGAACATTTAAGGTTTATACAATTCTTTTTGTCAAGATCAAAGTAACATGAATATTTTTACCAACTATTTATAATATACCTAGAAATGATTGCCACCTGCAAGTCTTTGCCAAGGAAATAATTTGATATCTTTGTTGAAAGCAAGAAAATCAACCTATGATTCACCTGTTTTTATATGTATTCCAGATATGTTCTGAATGAATTTATTGAGTTATGTATACATTCTTAACTGGCAACCGGGTTCTGGAATAATGCAAGCAGTCATATTAACTAGTTTCATTTTAATCAATAAAAAATGGTTGTCAACTAGTTGAACAAGGTGATTCCCTATTGTCCAATCTTCATTCAGTATTTTTTACACCAAAAAAAAGTGAATTTACCTTCTTTGTTTGGTTTACTTGCATATGCCAAATGTTACTTTCTTGACGTGAAACTTTTGAACTCCTGATTAAATATTGTTTCTACTTTCATGGTTACATGAAATGAAGTTCACATTGATAAGGCTGCTCAATAACCTAACTACTTCAAGAGATTTTGTCTTAACAGCACCTTCTAATGGCAGTGCAGTGAAAGAATAGTGTGGGTTGTCACCGAAAGATATTGGCTACTCCATAGTGAAATGTTCATCTGATGTCCTTACTTTTGACTATGAGTAATTTCAGGGTATTTTCATAAGTATGTTGAAGAGTTCACTTGCGAATAATAGCCAATTTTGTTTACCAAGTGTAATTATGCATGTGGGTTGGAGACAGTTGACTCTGTTGCAAGGTCCTGAGAGCTTGGATTAAATTCAGACAAATGTGTCAAGCTGCACTTGTATACAGAACTCATTAATTTTGATTTTTGATTTTCATCTATTCAGTTGACCAGTACTTCCTGCAAAATAGTTCATGTGAAGTCAACTGCACGCAAAGATTTGGTCGTCAGTGTGGGCACAAAACTCTGATTCCACCATCATATATGTGACGTGGCTACAAAGGTTGGTAGGTTGGCCAACTGTTTGCTGAGACCAACTGTCTGTAGGTCTCTGGAGTTTGAGCTGTCTTTGATACATTTTGCATGTCCTTCCCCTTGTTGAGTATGCATCCTGTGTTAGAAACAAGCAACATCACGTGGTGGTGGGATTATTTAGCCTCACATGAACAGAAATGAAGAGCAGAGCCTGTTGAGTTTCATTGCATAACCCACCACCACGTGATGTTGCTTGTTCAGTGTATGTGCGCAGTAGCTTGTAGTGGTCGATCACGTGCTATTTTTCAATCCAGAAAAAGTGGACCAGGAATATTGATGGATAATCTAATGACTACGGTAGTCGTTTGAGGAGCTTGGATTTATGTTCCGGTAAAGGTTGGCTTCCAAAGGCATTCCTGATGCAATTTTGCAGGGTAAGTTAGAGGATTTGCTGAGTTTTTTCTGGCTCTGAGAGTTTACACTAGGACTCATTAGCTGAAGTTGGTGTTTCATCCTTACTCTACTGATTTCCACAGTTGGTTCTTCTTTGTGTGATGGGTTCTTATGTGGAATGGTTTGCCTGCTTGGATAATACAAGTCAGTAAATTGAGGCATCACTTGATTTGAGCAAGCCTTTGCTGATCCAATTTATAATTTAAAAATTGCTGTTGACAAGTCAGATGTTTCATCAGCATGTAGTAATGTTTGTATGCATGTTTACTCAGTCATCTTGTGACTGAGTTGCTGTTTGATCAGTTGCTTTAAGCATAAGTTTTATTTTATTTTTGCCACTTTATTTTGCAGTGGTCACAGTTCTGGTGTGCTGCTCTGTACTTCTCTGACTCTGCTAGTATTTTGGGCAGTCTTGGGAAACCAAGGCAAGTTTACTTGGTAGAGTGTGATGACACTCTTCCAATCTAATGGTTGCTAAATAATATTTGCTGGTATCTTTTTTGCAGAGATGGTGGAAGCCATGAAGGCCGTGGCCGGCATGGATGTAGAGCTCACAGTGGAAGAGCGCAACCTGCTCTCTGTAGCCTACAAGAATGTAATTGGTGCGCGACGGGCAAGCTGGCGTATCATCTCCTCCATCGAGCAGAAGGAAGAGAACAAAGGAGGCGAGGAGAAGCTTGAAATGATTCGCAACTACAGAATTGCTGTGAGTATTTGTGCAGCAAGAAATTTGCCAACTGAAGTAGCTATTTAGTTCATCTTTGCTCACTGTGAATTCACCTCAGATTCTCTTTCCAGAATACAGAAGTGTAGAGCATAGCTTTCAAATGACAACACATTAAGTTTTCACATGTGGCCTTTCAGACATTTCTCTTTTCATCTTACTTCTCCTCAATCTGAATTTGATGAGTTTATTCTGAAAAATTACAATTTTTCAAAAAAGTATATATTCATGTACCAAGTGCATTTAGGAGATGATTTGAGAAGAGGGTGAATGCCCAAATTTGTGGTGTGGGTCTGCTGGATGCAGTGATTTGTGTTCAGAATGTCAGAGGTATGAGCAAGACAGAAGCAGTGATTTACAACAGAAGGTTGAATGCAGAATTATTGTGAAATGACTATAGCTTGGCTTTTAAGAAGTTCTCTGCCCTTGGCTGCCTTAATGCAAGACTGGATGGCCAATATGTGAATGGAGAAGTCAGTTGGCCCTGAAGACCTTCAATGCTCAGGGGCTGTCTGTTTGCAATTGATGATGGTTGGAATGTGAATGGAGTTGTTTTTTGACCCTGAAGAGCTTCCCAGCCTCTGGCTGTCTGACTGTGAGACAGAATAGCTGGGATGTGGATGGAGTTGAATTAGTTAGCCCTGAAAAGCTTCCTTACCCTTTACTGTATATTGCTGGGTAAACCTGTGAAAGTTGTCAACCCCTGCTGTTAATTTATGTTTGCAGCAGTGTGTATCTACAAATATATTGCTAAGCTAAATTCTTAGCAAGTCAACGCACTGGAATTGTGATGGATCCAACATCACTTCATCAAAGTTTGGAGAACCAAGTGATTGTGCAAAGTGAGAGGACAAAGCACACCCGCAAAGTCTGAGGACAAAGCACACCCGCTAAGTCTGAGGACAAAGCACACTCCCAAGGTCAAAGAAGAAAGTTTACATCGCAAAGTGCTTATGCAAAGTCAGAACAAACTTCCATAGAGGTTGAAGAAGAAAGTTTACGTAGAAAAATGCTTACTCAAAGTCAGAACAAACTTTCATCTCCTGATGATGCCATTGGTTATGATGAATGCCTCAAACATTTATTCGCTAGCTATTTGCTGTTTTGAGTTTTATGTGCCTGCTATAAGTCAATATTGATTGTACTAAATTAGGAAGCCACATTTGTAGCTCAACGTTATAGTTTTTGAATAGGCTTTTGATCCCTAATAATTAGGGTATCTAGCCTATAAATGATCCCACTGAAGAACTGGTTAGGCTTCTGATAATATCAATATATGTCATCCCAATAGTAGGTAATTGGTCTGAAAAGTGTTCACTATCCCTCCAAACCAGGTCGAGAACGAATTGAAGGACATCTGCTCTGACATTCTTGGGTTACTGGACAAGCACCTCATCCCAACCGCCAGCAGTGGAGAAAGCAAAGTCTTCTTTTACAAGATGAAGGGCGATTATCACAGGTATCTAATGGCGCAAGAATATTCACAGTTCTACTTAACAGTCTGTAAGTTGGGTAGCTGAGGTATGAAAGGCTCTTGAGAATTTTGAGTTATCCTTTACAAGCTAAGCAATTAGTGTAGGTCAAGCTGTTATTGATCAATTCCAATTAATGGGATAGCATTCATGTTTTAATTGTATGGGATGAACTTCCATAATAAACCCATCTGGGTTTGCTGGTTTCCCTGTGTAATCAAGACTATTCCATAGTAATTAAATTTGAAATCTGAAAATATTCATCAAGCTATTAACTTGTGTAGCACAGTAACTTGATGTCTCCCATACAAAGAGGAATAAACCAACTTGTAAGTGTCATATGTATCCCTCAAAACTTTATTCCAATCCAGAGCAAGCCCATGGGGCAAAATAACTGTACAGGGTGCAAGACCTTGTGCTTTTTTATTGCAATGCCTGCAAAATGTTATTGGTGAATTATTCAGTGACTTGGTTCAGAGAAAATAAAGTTGAGTGCAACGTGTTTAATGGTTGGTCTAGAAGCTAGCTATCACTTATAATCCAGTTTATGTTTTTCTACCATTTATGAATCAATGCTGTGGGGGTACATTCAATTGTCATGCTACCTGGGACATGGCTTTGTAGGTAGCACGGTGGCCGAGTGATCAGCATATTGACCTCTCCTTGCAATAAACCTTCTTGGGAAGCTGAAGGTCGTGGGTGCAAGACAAGGAATTTGGCCAGTCTTCAAATGTTTCGGCCCATAAATGCCACGCGACAACAAAATGGTAGCAACGAGCATGAGAGGGACTCCCAATTTGTTTTGCAGCCGAGGGAAGTGCTATGTTTATATCATTGACCGCGAGACAGAAGAGCACTTCTTAAACCTAATGTTTTCCATTTGCCACTTCAACCAGCAATCAATCCAAGTCTTCCTACACTGGGGTCCTAATGCAGTGGGTAGTGTGACCATTGATGTCTCTTGCAGCTATTTTAGCAGTGATAATTTCATAAGCTTGAAACTTCAGTGCTTGAATTAATACATTTCTACTGGGTTATAGCTGCGTTCTTGCTTTGGGTTTACATTTTTAAGTAACTGCATGCAACTGATCGAGCTACGAGTAAGTCTTTTATCTGAAAATTTTCTTTGTGGACTACGTTTAATTTCAGGCTATGCGCGTTAAATTTCAACTTTGAAGATGTATAACCTTATATTTGCGTGTGCAGGTATCTGGCCGAGTTTGCCACGGGCAATGATAGAAAAGAGGCTGCTGAGAACTCCCTCGTCGCATACAAGGCAGCCAGTGATATCGCCATGACAGAACTTCCCCCCACACACCCCATCAGGTGAGCTGCTGTACCTTCTCCCGTGTTGAAGTAGATACTCTATGAAAGGAGATATGCACGTATGCTGTACATAGCAGGGTTGTTGATTTTTCCTTTATAAAAAAAAAAACATCATTTACATTGATTTTTATTTATATATGATTTATATTGGTTTATTTGATTTCTGTTCTGTTTTGATTTTTGATGAGTTTATTCCTACAATATTCTGATAGCAATTATAAGTTGAGAAATCATAGCAATATGACTTTTGTTCATAGCTAATAAAGAACCTAAAAAGAAACTAGGTCTTGTTGTTGCTGTTGTTCTTGTTCTGAAATTTCAAGTTTATATCAGAAAGTATTAGAGATGCAGGACTGAAACTTGAATCAGTAGAAAGAGGAGACAAAATGAATTAACCTAGTGCATATTATTTACAATTTTTTTCTTATATTTTCCTTGATATATTCAAAAATGATGTAAGAATGAATTTTGCAAACGGGCCAGTCAATCTCGATGTCTAGTACACCAATCGATAGAGGCCCACTAGTAGAGTACAGCCGCATTGTGTTATCATCACAATTGTGATCATTTGATTTATAGTAGCTACATTATAAAAAAAAGTGACTGCATTGGCATTTTTTCCGTTCAGCCTGCACCTCCTCCCTGGTGTTCCATTCCACATCGATGAATTTGGTTTAGCTTGATAGTATAGACCCCGGACCTCAATTCTATGAAGAGTTTTTTTAAAATTTCATATATTTTGATTTTAGGCTATTTTTTGTAGTGTTGTAATTGTGCATAAAAAGAGAAGCTATTCCAATTACTCCTGCCTCACTTGCCTAGCAGGGTGGTAGACCTTGTGGAACGACAATGTGCAGTTACCCACCGAGACGATAAATGAATAAAAAGGGCATGCTACACAAACACATACAACTGTTAGAAAGATATGCTCACACACTGCTGGTGTCCCATTTAGCCTATGAATAATACATTTATTACATAATAAGGTTTGACTTTCTGATCTCTGATCCTATGACTTACTAAATAATGAGTAATGACGCATAAAGAATAAAGATTAATAATTAGCGTTGCCACATTGAAGCATTTGAAGTTTTCACTTACATTTTGTGGAATTTAAGATCATGCATATTTAATTAGGCATATTCAAACACCTACATTCAAAATGTGAGCCTATTGAAGCATCTAAACATCCTGTTGACTTGAAATGCCATGACAAGGGGGCAGAATCTAAAAAATCAACTCAATGTAAAAAAATGGAAAAAAATGAGAATTGAAAAAATCGGTTAGTTTCACAAAAAAAAAAATAACTTGATTTTTTTCATTTGATTTAATCAATGCCGACCCTGGTACATTGTAAGCAAATAGATACCAGTCTGTGTACTAGTTATCGATGCATGTGCTACAGGCTGATCACTTTTACAAACCAATTGTTTTTCACGTGTAGTTAGTGCTTAGACCCTTGAAACTGCTCCAAGACTTCCTAATGATAGTTCATTCGTGTGAGAATAAGAATTTCTGGAATTGGTTTGATGCTGACAGAATGGGCTTCTTTTATATTAAACCAGTCATTTGTCCATACATAAGCTAATAAAGTTATTGGAAGGCACATCAAGTATTCGTTTGGCAGTCATTTCAAGAAAAATTCAGATCTAATCATTTCAGGGACCTTTTTTCTTTCTGCCTTGTTTGATAGTCCAATGCCAACCCCAACATCAACGTTAGATGATGCTTATTTGTTAAACTTGAGTTGTAATTCAACATTGGTTTCAAGTGCCAAACTCTCCATGTTCAACACCAATTGATTGATCATGCCTCCATCCACTGACCTCATGTTTGTCGACAGGTTGGGCCTGGCCCTGAACTTCTCAGTGTTCTACTACGAGATCCTGAACTCCCCTGAACGAGCGTGCCGTCTCGCCAAGGCCGCCTTCGACGATGCCATCGCTGAGCTGGACACCCTGAGCGAAGAGTCGTACAAGGATAGCACACTGATCATGCAGCTCCTGCGAGACAACCTCACACTCTGGACCAGTGACATGCAGAGCGAAGGACAGGGCAAGGAGGAAGGGGAGGGTGGCGCCAAGGAAGAAGGTGAGATGATATGAAATGCTGGTAGGCTGGATAAAGGCGAAGATGCACGGTAGAGCGCAAGATATGTTCGTGCTTTCATGTTGTGATTGACATTTGAATGAACAAAACTAGGTATACTTCATAAAACCTGAGTGTACAGTGGGTAACTAACGAACCAACAAACTCACGTGCACGCTTGATTCTCGACCGCTAATTCTTATGTGCGTTTCCAGGTGAGGGCGGCGAACAGAAGGAGACTGTGGAAGATGTTGAGAACCAGGAAGCCGCTGCTAGTTAATTAAGGGTCGCCAATTGACACGACTACTCCACAGCCATTGCAGTTACTATTATTCTACTAGTTCTTCTGTACTACAATCCCAAACTACCACCATCCTCCTCTTCCCCATGGAATATTAAGCCCAACACCGCTGCTGCTACATTTAGGTGCGCCTTAAGATTGTCTGCGTCACGGCCAGTGCTAACTGTCATCACTTACTATTGTACAGACATACAGTCGTTTCCCCCCTAGTTAGGAGGGTGGCTAAGTTAGGCTAACACAGGGGGGAGGCGTCCAATCTACCCGCCACAAGACCGCCGTGTCTATGCCGAGGCTCGAACTCGCGACGTGGAGCACCAGAGACTGGCACTGCAGTCGGATACGCTAACCACTCGGCCACGGCGGCCTTACTATTATTGGCTAACAAAATCACCACTATAACTGGTAAAAAATCTTCTGTCGGCTCAACGTGTCGATGGGATTCGATGTCGTCTCCGTTGCAGCCCACAATTACAGATAGACAGGAAGGAAACGCATCATCAATAGATGGGCACGCTTTGGAGGATGGATTTGTACACAAACTCGACGCACTGACAGTGAAACTCATGGTCAAGTCTTTAGTATCTAGCACCCCCCGCCCATCACCCTTCTCCTGTCATGATCCATCGCGCAAAGAAGAGCAGAAGCTTAGAGGGATTGTCATCCATAGCTAAAGCTACCACCATTTGCAGGAAAACACGTCGGGAAAGAAGGTTTAGCTGCTCAGCTTGTTTTCATTTCAACAAATTTTTTTCTTGATTGATACCAACCTAAGAAGATCCTTGGATTGAATTTACTGTTCAATTTTGGTGTTCTGTGTAACTGTATCTTAGGGGCCTAGCGCTTCGATGCCTTCTACATACATCCGTTTGGCTGACCGTACCTCCTCCCTTTTGCTGCCGGTACTGACCTTGCGTCGCCATCTATTGGCGGTGAGCACACTCTGCTCTCCAAGGATACTCGATGGCGACAGTTTGTGTGATTTGATAAGTGTCCTGCTACTAGCAGCATCAGCGCTCCAACAAATGACGTGTGATTGTGTATTGTAGCAAACAATGAGCCTCGTTTGTGTATTAGGTACGTTCTGGGGCGGCTTCTCTACACGAGCTCTCAACATTTTTTAGTCAATAGTATAGTTCCTCACGAGACATTCCTTGTAAACAACGCATCTACTTTATTTCTGTAGAGGATGACTGATTTTGTTTGCTGTTGTTGGTCTTCGAACGAAGCTCTCAGCGTGTGATTAGTTTTTTACGTTGGACCTTCGAGCAATGTTAACAGCTTTGAAAACTACAGGCCATTGAGCACGTATACCCTTGAAGGCAGGAAAGTGAAGGTTCTACTTAGATCGCTTTTCCTGTTAATCATTAGAGGGATTTTTTTAAGGTTGCAACAGTTAGCAGCTTCAATAATTCCTGGACGAAATGACTTCGAATATCAAATCTCACAACACTTGGTTACACTTAATTATTATATTATTAATGATAATAATTGATAGTCAAGAGCATTGTGAATAATTGTATTAGAATTATAATAATCTTTGTATACTCTTCGTGTGTTTACAAAGGCTTTAGTAACGTTAATATCATTGAGCAACATTGAGAGCATTAATTCTCTAGATCACTTATGTTTAGCAGCTTTTGAAACAAGAGTGTACACTGATACTCTAAGGAATAATACCTGTTAACGTCTCTGCCCTGCTGCTGCACATGCTAATGAAGATTTTAGAAAGCATCTAACGGTTCTTTCTTGAAAACTTCTCTTATGCTGGTTAAATCTGGGTCATAGCACGTTGCTGACACGTTTGGCGCTGCCGATAGCTGCGGTGACCGTCGACTCAGCCTTGTCTAGGTGTGACTGTTCTCTCCGCTCATGTCTACCACATACTCTCTTCATTTGCATTCCTTGTTAGTGAATAGGTTTTGACTTTCGGTGCTAGTGACTCAATCGCGCTAGAAATTCTCGTTACTCTAATCTTATCTTGTGGATTAGTGTGAAAATGTTGAGAGAACAAACTAACATACCAAAGCTGAACTGTCGGGGTATTAGCTCGCTGCCCCTAGATCCCTTTAGGTTATTACTCTAGAAATGTTTATAGGTGCTTTTGTGGCATCCTGCTGGCACGGGGCCTCAGGTAGAGGTGCCCTCTGAACGAATGTAGCACATGTCGGGTGAACACTAATTCTTGCACTTGTTTTACTGACATAATGGAGGAAAAATTGAATTGTCACGATTGAATTGAAAAGGCGTCACATAAGAATATTTAAATCGTCATTTTTTTCATTCTTCGCTTGTCCGGACACGTTTTGCAGCAATGTCATCGGTCAAGTTTGACGAGGACAAACCCGACCCCGTACATCGTTTTAAGTACATAGGCCAGCTTCTAGACCAGTCTCTCCTTAGTTGTATCCAAATCCATTCGTTGTTTAGGAAACCGTCAACGTCGTTCATATGATGACTCAACGTGTGTGTGGGTTGTGGACTTACCGACCCCAGTCTGCGCAATACCGTTAGCTAGTGGCATTGTTGGGAGAATCACTGTATCTAGATTTTGTTTTAAATACTCGTCCAAGTTCTTTTCTAAATCTGACTCAAGTATTTGAAAGCGTATCTTGATTCAGTATCGTAACCAACACTGCTGGTCTTCGTCAGTTCCATCCCTGCCTCTATTCCTGGCACAAGCACCTCCCAGCACCGCCCTCCCGAAACAATTAATCGAAGTGTATAACTTCGGTGTGATCTGTTGAAAGGATTTATGTCGACCAACTTCGTTGTGGTAGCTAATAAGCTCTGTCAAGACGAGGCGCTTTTCTCTGAGCTGTCGAGTAACTCTCATTTGAAGCTTTCGGTAACGTAATTGTGTTTATGTTAAGCTTACCATCGAGCGTCATATAGTGTGGACGCGTGCGTTTGTGTGATAGTACCAAAACCATTACCCAACCCACCACCACCACATCATCATAACCACTGCAGCAGAGGTTGATACCTTCTACTTGTAATGTTCAGTTTTTTTAAAGGTATGTTTATATTATTAATAGTAACGATACTTGCAGGAGATGAGTATCCTACCTACGTTTTCAACAGTTGTCGCTACATGGATAGTGTGATGTTTGGAAAAAGTCAGTATCACGCACAGTTTGTATTACTGTTACTAGCTACTGCAACAACTACTGCTATTGCAAGCAATCTCGCGCCCTCCTTTCCAGTTTATTTTTTTGTCAATAATAATCCACGAGCACTCTTTGCCTGAAAAGAATGTTATTAATCTCCCTGCTCAAGCTGATGATGATGCCTCTGAACAAATACTATCGCTACTGCCCTAACGCTATTATTGCTGACGTTGATGTAAGAGCAGCAATAGCCTCGTCAGACATTCGAAAAGATTTCTGCCGTTATTGATGTATTATATTATTATCTGGTAATTTTAGAACTTCTACATTATTTCTCATTAGATTAGTTGTTCGCTCGTAAGTGGCGTCCGACACATTCCTGTTCTGTTGTCCTGCTAGTACCGGTGCTATGGGCGTTTTAGATACCTATCAAGGTGGTAGCTCCATACGCGTATGAAACGTGTCGCTGCTTCTTTGCAGGACGAATCAATGAGAGCGTCACACTAATATAATATTGGTTCATTCTCAGTCTCTTGTTTCACAAGGTTTTGTTGGTAATAATGTCCGTTTGTGGAAAATTTAAATTTGTAATGTTGCTATTTGAATAATTGTGCGTTGCTTGCTCTTAAGTCCAGATCTGTATGGCGCACCCGACTTATTTCTGCTAAACTGAATGCCTCGTGTTATCTTGTAAATGACTATTGAGCGTTCAAAAAAAAATTCAATAAAGTATTGATATTTTCAGTAACAAAATATGTTTGAATTGTTGATGTTTTTGAACTATTTTGTTTGTAACAAATGGTCGATTTATGCTACCGTTGTAAGGTGGTCCCATCTCAATTTCTTACAATAGTGTGCATCGCTTACGCAGCCCCTGCCATCATAATGTAGCTACCACCGGCAAAACTTGACTACTTACGTGTCCACCTATCAATCCCTTGAGATCCAATGAGTTTCCATTATTGGCTATCTGTCAGGATGGTCATGGTCGTTTCTAGAACGTGGTCGTTCATGGAATGTTAGGCAAACGGTTATGCGAAGAGACTCCGCAGGCTCTGTGAGTGCTTTTATTTCCGTTCCTGTGACGTTAAATAATCCCACCACCACCACCACGTGATGTCGCTTGTTCTGTGTAAGTGCGCAGTAGCTTGTAGTGGTCGATTACGTGCTTTTAATTACCACCACCATAACACTCGAACGTTCATTTCATTATTATCGTGATCATCCGTTGTGTATGTAGCCCGGAAAGGTGATGAAAATTATCAGTTTTTTGGGGAATTTCTTCTCAACATTCCTCCCTTATTGTTTTATTGTACCTTGTTCTATTACCCCGTTTGCCGACTTACATTAGAGCCTCATTTGTTGTCCAAATTTAAGGTAGGACCTAGCCAGGAATGTTACAACAGTCCCTGCGTATATTGTACTTCACTTGATTTTTTCCATTAGACTTGCATGTTGCGTGCAAGCCTCCTGTTTGTATTAACTTCATTAGTCCTGAAAAAAATGGAAGGGATTTTTTTTATAGTTTTCTTACTTCGTGTAACTGAAGTAACGGAGCTTATTTCCGCGCGTTGATTGTTTATAGGTCAGTTGAAAATCTCACGTTAGCCTTGCACAACGTCTACCGTATTTTACTCGTCTTTTCCGCTCCATTATGGCGCCATGTCATTTTTTTGTTTCAGTTTTCCCTCTCCCATTGGTCTCTTTCCTTTCATAATTTTTTTTATAAAACCCTTTTATTCCCTTCATCTCATCACTGTAATTTCACCTTTATATTTATTAACCATTTTATCATGGAAATCCTGTAATAATTTCTACTTTGTACATCTGTCTGTGTAATTAGTTAGTCCCTACTGCACATTGTTCCGAAGAACTCTCCATCCATTTTTTTTATCCAGTGTGCATCATCGTTTCGCTACTCCTACTGCTTTCAATATATTCCTCTACCAGGCCATTCCGTTATTATTACTACAATTTGCCTTCTGGCATGGACGTTTACGTTTGTATGTCAAGGTTCTCTTGATCACTTGATTACCTACCAATCACTGCACTTGAAATTCACTGCTACTCAAAATTGTTAGGTCTGATAACGTTATATAAAGGAATTTATGTTTTGACTAACTGCCAACCGAAGCACACTCCCTTTCTGCTTCCATCTCTCTTACCACCAACCGAAACACTTTCTAGTTTTACTTTGGCAAAAGCTTCTTTTGGCTTTTTAATTCCAGTAGTATTGAAGAATAAAACCCCGTTATCTCCATTTTGTCGACTACATTCGATTTCCTTATTTGGCTTCTGTCATTTGCGTGACATCTACTCTCGTAGAGTAGATACCTACACCACTCGCTCATTCATTATCATCTTATTAAACTGTAAATCCTAAAGTTATTTTCTCTTGCTCCTCTAAAAATTGTCCAGTTATGTGGAATGGTGGGCGAGTCATGCTAACAAACTCGAGGAACGCCGTGCCAGCTGCCTGGTGAGCGTGCACCACTCGATAGAGTCACGGAAGACCTTTTCCGCTTGGAATCATACTTTGTAAGAAGTTCCTACTGTATGTTTTGTCGTGACATAACCTGGCATTACTAGAATGTCGTCAAATTGGCTTTACTCGATTTCTGGTTTGGAATTTTTCCCATTGGATGCATCTTACTCGCCAGAGCCAATTTGTTGACCAAAGACAAGTTGAAAAATTTTTTGTTAGATGTTCCTTCTACCATTTTCTCAGCTCTAACCTCTACGACTTGTGATGGTTATTTTCTTAGTATCTTTTTGTAATAAGTAACTCCTGTCTCTCATCACTTTATTTTTTCGGGGATGTACAATTTTTATTTACTGTTTTTGTACAATAATATACATTCAAATCACCCTACAGCGTTATTTACTTTACCTGCACGTTTCGGTCACAGCAGCGTTCAGCTTAGTGGAGTTGTTTATAGATGACATTGTTTCGTATGTATGTATACACATGAAGCAATTTTTTCCGTGATATTGCTTAAAGTTAACTTTTCGGAAGTATATATAAAGTCACTATTTTCAAGCTCTGGACAGTGGACAAACACGTCTTATTCTCAGACAGCCCGAGTGCCGTCACTTAGCGTTAAACTTTGCACTACGAACAAACATGCAGCACGATCTCTTTATGATGTCCAAGACTGGTCATGCGGTCGAATTCTGCTGGATCCCTAGGCACGGAGGAGAGAGGAAATGAGCTAACGGACTCAAGCCTAACTGGCGTCTACCCATCATGAACAATTTTTCGCAATACATTACCGATACTGGTTCCCTATCATCAACTCGCATCAGCCCGATAAAATGAAAGTGGCAACAGAGCGGACAAAATGAAGGCTTCTGTCAAACCCTCGGTTGGAGAATGGGAAACTAAGTTTTCCAACAGAAAAAAATCAAGTGTTCAATTACCGTTCGGGGGTGGGTGGATGATTATTGAGTTTATTGATCATTAACACTTTGTTTTAGTATTTCATTAGTTCTTCGTCGTAGATGACAGGACCGGAGTGATGTGGAGGAAGAATATGAGGCGTTAAGAGATGTGCGAAGAAGGTGTGGTGCACGCCGCGTGGGCGGGTGGAGAAGAAAAGGTGAGTGGTGGAACGAGGAAGGCAAACTGGCGGTGGCACGGAAAAGAGGAGTGGTTGCAGGTGAAGTCGGTGGCTTATGGAAGCTACAAACAGAGGAGAAGCGGATTGTGAGTAAAGCCAAAAGGGACGCTGATGCCCGGTGGGGCAGACGGTTGTGCCAGAATTTTGAGATGGGAAAAAAAAAAAATGTTCTGGAAAGAGAGACCGGAACGGAGGAAGTGGTACTGTAGAGGTCCTTGATTGACCCTACATTATTTTTGATAACACTAAACGCATTATAGGTGCATCACAGGCCTATTACGATTAGGCAATCACATATTTTGGATATTGTTGCATATCTCTGTAGGTAGTAAACAACATTTCGTTCAGCTAGCACAAACAGCTTACAATTATACAGTAGTTGCAGCGCAACAATATGATTCAGAGAAATATTCTGACAAAACTGGCAACAAGCGCAGCTCGCTTTGTTTGGAGACTCTACCATTTGGCGCCGCAGATCAGCTTGGTTTTTCTAGTCACGTGCAGCCTCAACAAAGTGCAAAACAACAAATAACTCTGCCTCTGTACTGCTAATTGTGAGCCTCAACAAAGGGCAAAACAACAAATAACTCTGCCTCTATACTGCTAAATAAGGCTCTAGCATTCACTTAGAACGAGGTTTAAAACCGTAGACAGGCATCCCTGACAACCAGAAGAAGGTAAGCACATTCAAACTATGCCCAGTGACTAAGCCCAGTGAATCTATGCAGGTCTACAAGACAACATGGTAATACATTCCCTGCCAAATGGCATACCAAGATAGATGTCGTTGGTAGAAGTCACCTATTGAGTAGCACCATACCCTTGGGGTGGATGGCTGCTTATTCATTTTATAGATCATTAACACTTTATTTTAGTATTTCTTCTTGCTTGGGCTCTATTATTTTTCTCTGCCCTTTTTTCATGGTGATAAATTTTGCATTGGTTATTTTTATTATGTGCATCGAGGTTGGTTGAGACAAGGTGACCCAGGGAGAGGAGGTACTCGTGGAATCCGCGGGACTCGAGGACCCGGGGTTTCGGGAACCCGGGGGACTTGGGAGACCAGGTGGATTTGGGGTGGTCCACTTGGATCTATCTGGGGCCCTTTGGGACACCCTTGAGACCCTTTGGGAGCCTTTTGAGAAACTGGGGGACCCTATAGAGGCCCCTCTGAATCCTAGAACCTCTGCTCCCCCCTCCCAGCGCTGTAAAGCCCATACACAGAAAAAAATTTGTGAGATGCATGAGTATAACAATTAACCATTATAGTCTGCGAATTGCTGGCGCAGAGGGCGAGGGTCGCGTCGAGGCTGGTCGAGGTGCGTCGAGATCAGTCGAAACACGTTGAGGCGAGTCGAGTTGGTCGCGACGAGCC
>SDVV010004843.1:0-19786 GCA_016164225.1 Gammarus roeselii
CCGCTAGTAGCTAACAACAGGTTTTTTGGCTCAAACTAGGTTGTCATTTGATTGCATGCAGATTAGTAGGTACGATGACGGCACTGTTTCTGAAACATGCTTCATCTGAACGCTAATTAGAGCATTTCTGGTTGAAGTGGTCGAGCAGTTTCTTTAGCGTATGAATATTTTCGCTGTGAACAACTTACCAACGATTTTGTATATATTATTCCTGTTCACATATACCACATCATCAGTTAAAAGGCTCATTTGGTCGACGTTTTCCTTACCCATCAGAATATTTCGTGCTCCGAACCAGCCATCTATAACTTGATGCTTTTAATAAAGGTTGAGTTCGCAAAGTCTGTCGCCGTACGATTTATTACGTAGCGATGGGATAGGCTTGGTGACTCTTCGTTGAACCTCTAAGCCGATAACGTTTTCTTAGAATGGAGACCAGAGTTTGACTGAATGATCAAGATTCAGTCTAACGAACGCATTGTATCTGTTCTAGTGAAAGATAGGACGGGATATCATACTTTGCAATTTATCTGATTTTATTGGCATTATCTCTACATTGCTTACATTTTATTAAATCGTTAGTAACCATAACACCTAGATCTCACTCTTCCGCGAAGGAACTCAGTTTCTTTCCGGACATGAAATATTCGCGCTCAGGGTTGTGGTAACTCACGTTCATAACATCAGATTTATTAACATTGAATTCCATTTGGCACTTTTTTGTCCAACATCAATTTTATACAAGTCCTGAATATTCAAATTCATATTGAAAATTCCTTTCTGTCTTCGTGTCGTCTGCAAACTCGCTAATGTCGTTAAAGAATATTGTAAAAGGGCTGGGCCTAAAACAAATCCTTGAGGCACTCCTCTTGTTACATTACACCAAGGGAGGAAGTTCCGGTAAGTACGATCCGTACCGTCAGTCCGTGAACCATAATTTAATACTGTTATTTAGCTCTCATCGACTACCGATGTTGTACAATTTACTAATTAAGCGTGTGTGAAGGACTATATTGAAACCTGTCTGGAAATCAATTTATACGATACCAAATGGAAAAATTGCATCGTAAGTTCGAATTTATTGCTTAAAAAATAGCAGCAGGTTCGTCAGACAAAAACTATTGTTTCTAAAGCCGCGCTGAAAGTGTTCAACCGACGTGTTGGTTTTTAAAAATTCTTTAATATAACCATAATCACGTATTTCATGGAATGTGATTCTAAGTAATATTCTATTCGGTATGTTGATCATTTTCGAGATAGTTGTCGATGTGCCACAGTTTTTGATTATGTTGAAGTTCCCCAAAAATTGACGCTAAACTTCCAAAAGCCTATTTAATTCTCCAGATCAACTGTTGGAACGTGTCTCGAGGTGGCCCAGACGGGTTAACTTCATTCAGTTGTCTCTGAGGCGTTCATTGTCTCGTATACTGCGGCAACTAGGCGATACCAACAGTTTATTCACGGCTCCTAGATGCCCTAGATGTTCTAGAAGCAGTGGACCGTGTCCCATTGCACCGCTGGTGCTGGCATGCACTGATCTTGGCAGTGTTTTCTGTGACACACTCACTCTGCCGCTGTACTCTGCTGTTGTGTACTCTCAAGTACCGTTGCATTGCAGTACTCCCATGTACCGTTGCATTGCAGTACTCCCATGTACCGTTGCATTGCAGTACTATTTGCACGCTGCTGCCTTTTGGGCAGTGCACTGCAAGTTGCTCCTGCACCTCCGCACTGAAATGTATTTTCCCCCACTAATGCCTCTGCGGTTTTGCACTGCTAGGTTCAGATGCATCACCGTACTGCAATACAGTCGGGACACTGCTCTTTTTTCTGATTCGCACTGCAAGATGCTCATAAGCCACTGAACATGAACATCTGCACGCTGATGCCTTTGTTGCTGTACATTGTGAGACTAAAATGCGCCGTTGTACAGCACTGTTCCTTTAACTCTGATGTCTCGGCTGTAGCACACTGCATGGTGCTTAGGCACTGCTGTACTGCAGTGAACTTCTCCATCACAGTATTGGTTGAAAATTCAATATTTATGGTCAAACAATGAATAGGCTATCATCGCTCGTAACTACCAGATGAATCCCGAAAACCTTCTTATTGTGCACCAAGAAGCGTTAACATCAATTCTTCTTAAAGGTCAACAGTCTAGTCATGTCGCAGCTGGTATTTTGATCGGCAAAATATTCTCACAGTGAAAGGTTGCTATTCATATTTAACAATATACTACTGATAAATTAATAAATGTGCACAAGTATTCCAAGTTCATTGCAAAAACAGTGCGTTTCAATTTTCCTGGCATTGTGCAGCTGCGAAAATAAATTGGCATAAATATTGGAAAATATACATATTTAAAAGATGAATTAAAAAAAGCGAGAAATTAAGATGAGTATTTTTTACACACGAGCTTTTCCGTTGCGTAATTAAGAATGTTTTGACACGTCAATTTAAGTAATTCGTGAGTGCCTGAACCATTCCAGTACTATCTAAAAGAGCAGATCGAGTTCTTAACTTAACACTCCGCCCTTTCTTTTTTTATACCTGTTGATGGAATTATGTTGCGCTACGCAAGCTGTACTTGTAATTATGTTGCGCTACGCATGCTGTCCTTGTAGTTATGTTGCGATACGCATCCTATAATTGTAGATATATTGCGTTACGCATGTTATAATTGTATTTATGTTGCATATAGAGACATCTATAGAACAACGTCCAGAGTTGGCTGTTGACATTTTATTAACTATTTAATTATGCTGTCGTGGTTGTTTGAAATATGAATGTACGCGTTTGCATCAGTAAAGCATATAAAACAGCCCGATGCAAACGCTCTGCTTATCTAAAGTTGTAAGTTATATGATCGACATCTCAATAATAATTAGAAGCATAGTATAGGATACGTGTATAAACGAAAAAAAATATATTCCGCTCAAATTAAATTCTTGATATCAGCCTCTCAAACTCAAATAAAGGTCATTTCGCTGCTTAACCCTCGCTCAAACAAGGATGCTTAACCCTCGCTCAAACAAGGATCGATAAGAAATGCAGTCAAGATGGATACTTTGGATTTGGAATCGGAATTAAAAGGGCCTACAAGCATGCTTGGTCTTGCTGTTACTAGCGAAATACATTTATTAATTACTAAAAATAACGACATTACTGAGGAAATGTTTAAACGTTACAAGCCAATAACAGTCACGAGCAAATTGATTTACTACTGAAATGGTTTCTTGACCAAAATGGTATTACTTCGAAAATAATATTGCGATTAAAATGAAATAATCTAAAATGCTACTATTGCCGAAAAGATATTGCTTATGAAATTGAATTACTACTATTGAGAGGTACTACTACCAAAATGGTATTACAATTGAGTGGTACTACTATCCAAACGGCATACTGCTAATGGCATTACAAGTGCAATGGTATTGTAAGCAAAATTAAAACATACTCAAATCAGTTGGTCGTTCAGTCATTAATCATTTGCTAGAACAACATGCCTCACATTGCCAAGTTTCCTCCTTTATCGCTGCACATTTCCAACAAACAGGTTCAAAATAAAATCATAAGTTGTATTAGTTTAATGCACTAGAAAGTAAACGAGAACTCTATCTAAGCATCACGAAGTTTTGTGTCTAGTAATCACTGTTAATAGGAGTACACTTTCAACCACTATTTAATATTTAATAGTGTAGAATACAGAATCTTTCAGGAAATTAGATGTTTGTTGCAATTGAAGAGCAAAGAACTGAATCTGAAGCTTAAAAATATTCGTCTACCGTATAATCCCTTGTTGATAATTATTTTTCCATGTAAATTTGTACACTGATATTTCAATAATTTGTATATTCGTGCCGCATAGAGAAGAGATGGGCGGGCAGTGCACTTGAAGTACCACTGGTACCGGTAGCGGTGAAAAAAGGTAGTCGCGATAGCGGAGCAACTTAAAAAAAGAATTATGCCGATACCGGTACTTGCTAGCGGTACTTTATTTTATTCAAACAAAAAATAAACCCTTGTATAGATTTATTTTCACTTCAATTGAATAATAATACAAATTTCAAGGGTAAAACCATAGAGATTGGAGCAAAAGAAGCCAAACATGTAACCACGCCAGCAAACAATAATCGGAATTAATGAAATGTATCTAATTAAAGTGCTTACATCGTGTGCGGACTTCTTTGCTTTAAACATCTTCAAAACGCATCAATACATTGTTTGCCTTTCATTTGTACTCAACATTAAAGTTTTAAAGTTAAGCAGGCGCGTAGCAAGAATTTCGCCGAGGAGGAGGGTCGCATTTTAAAAAAATCATATACTGCGCTGTTGTGAATCCTGACTCTTCCGACGTTCATTATCTGCATTATATATTCCATTATATTTTTTGTATGTCAACAAAGAGGGGCGCTTCTGGCCTATTGTCGCTGTTTTCTTTACACTTCCTCGGTACCCATGTGTTGGAATCTTATCAGCATCCGCCGCGCGTGTGTTGTTTTGAGTGTCAGTTTAGGTCAAGAGACGCTGGTTTAAGATCACTTCCTTGATACCATTGTTAGTAGTCTCGTTTGCAGCCGTCGCACTTCAGTTGTTGTAAGCGTCACTTTTGGCCAAAAGTCGCTGGTTTCTTCACAATCGATTCCTCCTGAGATGTGCAAATCTATTTAATGTAATTTATTTTGCAAGTCATTGCTCTGATCATGATGCTACGAAGTAGTACTTTAATGTGATGCGATGAATTCCCAGACTATACCTTGCCAGCGGACGCCGAGCGCCAGGGTTGCATCCGTCGACGAAACGTGTCATTATAGCGCACTATCGTTTTATAGACAGGAAGCTCTCCACAGCTAGTGCATTGCAGAGAATTTGTTAACAATAATTTGAAACGCTGTAATTTTGCTTTCTCTGTCGCAAATGAGAACTTTTGAATCAGCAGCATGTTACTAACGACCTTGTGTCATCTGATCTGCCCTGCATCATCCTTGCATCTTTGCAATTGGCAGAAGCAATCAGCCCAAGATACTGAAATTCTTCTACAAACTACGGGTGACACAATTTTGCTTAACATAAGACGAGAATAAATGCGTAGGATCTTATGCTCTGATCAACATTCACGCAGCCTTTGAAGTGTTACACGCGAAGACAATGGGCCAAAAAATAAAGTATCGCAAACATTTGAAAATTTTTGCAAGGCTGAGAGAGTTGTTTCAACTAACACAACATCATCGGAATATCAGTGATTATTAAGACCTGTTTGATAAGTAATTCATGACATCGGTGTAATCATTACATGAAATTATACAAAAGTATTGCATTGCAAAGATATAGTGATAAGAAGCTGATAGTGATCTACACCCACCACAAAAAAAATCCAGCTTCCCTCCACATCCACTTAACTAATTTTTTAAACAAAGTCAGGGGATTTGCTCAATCAAACGGTTTATTTGGGTCAAAGAAGAATAGAAAAACATTTAGAGCCCCTACTACCGTTTTACCGTTTGTTTCAATGCTAATATCGTCATTTTGTTCCACGACCCTCCTTGAAACCAAACTGACTATCCGTCGTGAAAAAATATGTCTGCAATCTTGCGAGGATTACCGGCTCCAAAATTTTGGATATTTAGGTAGCAATAGCAATGCGGCTATTGTCCGACGGGACCTTTGCTTTACATATAAGACGCTGTATAACATATGCATGTGACCACTGCTTGACTCGCATGCAGCCAGAGAATAGTGAGTGAAATCAATCTACGCGAGTCATGCCTATACAGTTCTCCAATAACTTCATTATTTCTAACTGCCTTGCTCTTTTACAATACTTTTCATGTCCCTAACCACGGCAAACACTGATCGTTTCGTAAACAACACGAATTTTGCCAATGGCGCTTTGAACCCACTCTATTTTCCTCCGTGACAACAGAGTGTGCAGTATCCCAGGAAGTGCACACCTCAGACTCCGTCAATGCTAACATCTCGCGTAACCCCTGATACATTGAGTGGAAATGATGCCCTCTTTGGGTAAAGTGAGCACACCTCAGACTCCGTCAATGCTAACATCCCGCGTAACCCCTGATACATTGAGTGGAAATGATGCCCTCTTTGGGTAAAGTGAGCACACCTTAGACTCCGTCAATGCTAACATCCCGCGTAACCCCTGATACATTGAGTGGAAATGATGCCCTCTTTGGGTAAAGTGAGCACACCTTAGACTCCGTCAATGCTAACATCCCGCGTAACCCCTGATACATTGAGTGGAAATGATGCCCTCTTTGGGTAAAGTGAGCACACCTTAGACTCCGTCAATGCTAACATCCCGCGTAACCCCTGATACATTGAGTGGAAATGATGCCCTCTTTGGGTAAAGTGAGCACACCTTAGACTCCGTCAATGCTAACACCCCGCGTAACCCCTGATACATTGAGTGGAAATGATGCCCTCTTTGGGTAAAGTGAGCACACCTTAGACTCCGTCAATGCTAACATCCGCGTAACCCCTGATACATTGAGTGGAAATGATGCCCTCTTTGTGTGAAGTGAGCACACCTTAGACTCCGTCAATGCTAACATCTCGCGTAACCCCTGATACATTGAGTGGAAATGATGCCCTCGTTGGGTAAAGTGAGCACACCTTAGACTCCGTCAATGCTAACATCCCGCGTAACCCCTGATACATTGGGTGGAAATGATGCCCTCTTTGGGTAAAGTGAACGAATATATTTTCAAAAACTTTCGCCTTTACCTACAGGCAAGTGTTGAGAAGTGCCTGTTAAATGCTTGGTTCTGGTAGCGCCACATCATCAACAGACCAACAAATCGGTAACATTTTTTTCCAAAAAACTGTTCAAAAATGTACAGGCGGAATCACTAGCGGTTCTGAATAAATAAAAAATGCCGGTAACGGTACCGGTACTGAAAAATAACCGCTGGTATTAGGACCGGCGGCACCGGCTTTCTATGGCAAAAAGGATTCTATCATTATTTTAGTAGTACCACTGAACCAGTTCCATGTGAGTGGTCACAACACAAACACCAAGATAAATATGATAGTTAAATCCACATCTATTTCAATTGGCTCTCCAACAAATGGTTCAGTAGAGGGGTTTTCCTGGAACATTTGGTTTCTAATTTTCTAATTGGCTGGTAGGTTAAAGTGTGTCGACGCTCACAGCAACCAACAATAGACAGGTCTTAACTAATACAATATGCAAGGGAAACACATTCTGAACAATTAGACGCAAATGATTATTTCGGAAGTTGAAAATTTGAAACTATAATTCTGAATAAAGTGGAACTTTGAGGTAATTTGTGAACTACGTTGATTTTGAGATAATTTCTGAACTACGTTGATTCATATAGTGAACTACGTTGATTCACAAGAAAATCTAACTTAAATCTAATTTTGATTTGATTTGATTTGGGCATCATTTCCACCAGAGCCTCAACGTGAGTCATAATAAGCTCCCCCGTAGGGCGCGACCGTCGTTGATTCAGGTAAGTCCGCACGGCCTCGCGTGCGAAAATGTTAGTTTTGTCAATATGAAGTCCGTACATATTTTAATTCTGGCATATTCGCGTACTAGCGCGTTCGAGAGAGTATTGAGTTAATGCGTATCTTCGTAAAATGTCTTGTCGTTTCTGTGCGTAATGAGGTGAAGGGACCACCTCATTTGCACAGGTGTTAGAGGTTTAGACAGCTTCGTATAATCCGGTGTGTTTTCCGAAAGCGATAAGCTTTTTACAGTAGGTTGGGTCCGTGAGTAGGCTTTGTAGGTTGCACGGAGGATCTCGGAACGCTCGTCGGGCTGCCGCGAGTGCGTTGCAATCCATCAGTAAGTGTTTCACGCTGATAGCCACTTGGTGGCAACAGGGGCAAGGTGGCGCGTTTGGTTCTATGTCGACATCCATCAGGTGGTTGTGAGTTATCCACGTGTGTCCCGTGCACAAGCGGTTGATGAACACTTGGTCTTTTCTGTTGGTGAACTTTGTTTCCCATTCTCCGACTGAGGGTTTGACTGTAAACATTAATTGTCCACTCTGCTACCACATTTCATCCCATCGGGATGTTATTTGGGAGTTGATGATAGGGAACCAGTCCCGGTAATGTATTGCAAAAAATTGCGCTTAGTGAGTAGATGCCAGTTTAGCAAGCGAGTCCGCAAGTTCGTTTCCTCTTATTCCCGCGTGCCCGGGAAACTTAAATCTAAGTAAACTTTCTAACTGAAACATCGATCTTAAATATTTTTCGATTGGATCAATCGGATATCATTCAGTGACAAAGATGCAGTTCATTTACATTCAAGAAATACGCAATACCTTTACCTGATACAGTTAATTGCACGATTATCGACACTATTTTTGATCATTATACATTTATTTTGAGGCATCCGCATCAACGAGCCGACGGCGTATAAGATATGGGCTTTACGCATCCAGTTTGATCACAAAAAGGGGCTCCTTTGTGGTCAATAAGAACAAAAATAATCACAGAGCATGATTAAATCTAGTTAGCTTTGTTTTCATCATGAATCTATGATTCAAGTTTCAAAAATAATGTTTAATTTCTGTTTAAAAACATGTTAAACATCATGCTTCATTGTACATTCAACATGGTTTTAAATGGAAGCGTGTAGCCATCTTTGGTTGACTTAGAGTCAATCATCATTTTAATAGAATCACTGAACAGCTCATATGAGTCACAAAGTTCAGTTTTTCATCGAGAGCACACCCAACTACATGTTTTTCATCATCAAACACAACAAATCGCAACGACTGCTCCATTCGGGGGCGAACACCACGAAGCTATTCGTAGAACGATGCCCCCTCTACGTCAATTACAAATGTTTCTCTACGTCAATTGACTACGTCAATTACATCAATTACATCAATTCCAAATGTTGCACTATAAGAGAACTCGAAGGAGCCGAGGCTAAACAGTCGCCTGTGACCTGTAACCCAACATACCATGATCATACGTCTATATAGTCGCCCATGAACTGAGACCCAACATACCATGATCACAGCTACGACTAACCAGTCTCCTATGAACTGTGACACAACACACCATGATCATAGCTACGACTAACCAGTCTCCTATGAACTGTGGCACAACACACCATGATCATAGCTACGACTAGCCAGTCTCCTATGAACTGTGGCACAACGCACCATGATCATAGCTACGACTTACCAGTTTCCTATGAACTCTGACACAACACACCATGATCATAGCTACGACTAACCAGTCTCCTATGAACTGTGGCACAACACACCATGATCATAGCTACGACTAACCAGTCTCCTATGAACTGTGGCACAACGCACCATGATCATAGCTACGACTTACCAGTTTCCTATGAACTGTGACACAAAACACCATGATCATGGCTGCGACTAACCAGTCTCCTATGAACTGTGACCCAACATACCATGATCATGGCTGCGACTAACCAGTCTCCGATGAACTGTGGCACAACACACCATGATCATAGCTACGACTAACCAGTCTCCTATGAACTGTGGCACAACACACCATGATCATAGCTACGACTAACCAGTCTCCTATGAACTGTGGCACAACACACCATGATCATGGCTACGATTTAACAGTCGCCTACGAACTGTGACCCAACATACCATATCTACGACTAAATAACAATCCACAACCAAATAAATGAGACTGTTCATGGTTGTTTTGTTTACTATATTGAAGGATCAGACGTTGAATGAGTTTCGTCAAACGTTGTTGTAGTTCAAAGAAAAAAAACTCCCTGCAACGTTATCACAATAAAGGTCAACTGTTCCGGGAATGAAGGTACAGCGTCATTAGACGCAGGACGTTTCCAACGCCAGAGGTAAAGTGATACAAAAAAACGTAGTGTTCTCAGAATGAGGTTATACTGTTGTGAGTATAATGGTACGGTGTTATTGAAAATGAAGGTGGTGTTATATCAGGATAAAATTAAATCAATAATGGAGGTACTGAGTTACGAAAGCTAAAGTACTAGGTTACGAGTGCTGTCCATCACAATTGAAGCTCATGTCTGTGTTAAGAGTATTTGCTCATACTTACATTAGTGATGGATAGCAATAGCATGCGTTTAATTATACTTCGAGGATTAATGAGCATTAAAAGACGAATTAGATTTTAAATAAAACACAAAACAAAACGACAGAAGTAAAAATTAAGTGCTAACCTGTCCATGCAACTTATAACTTATTGTTTTAATTAGTGCAATTGAAATGAAAAAAAAAATAAATTCTTTATTGAAAGATCAACGTTTCACGTTTTTAATGGACTTGTGCTTAGGTTATAGACATAGAGCGTTATTTAAGTCTACGTTGTTGACTCCCCACATTTCAATAACTTGGTTCAAAGTGTCAATGATTTAGGGCTCTCTATTTGTATTTGGTGCAGCGAATCTTTATTTAAGATGTTTTGGCCACCAGAGGGACGACCGATAGAAGGCTTTGTTATTTGATGCAGCTCGAATGAAATTACATGAACCGAAATAGGCAGCATTTTTATTCCGTGTGCTGCACGGATGTAAACTGCTAGGAACGAGCAGTTCATGCAGCTACGGGTGTGAAATAAATCCTATCTATGCTTCAGGTTTGACAATACTTATCAGAATATCTGATTTGCTTTGTATTTGCCAAATATCGTCACGACTTAAATGCTGCTTATTTGCAGTTCATCGGAATGAAAAAATCCATTCCTACAATTCCGAGTACTGCAAATAGAAGCTGCAAAATTGAAATTACAAAAAAAAACTGACGGAAAACGTACGAAAAAGCTATTATAAAAGGTTTAGATCAAATGTTGATTGAATTTTCTTTGTAGACTTTATAGGAGAACATACAGGCGCAGTCAATGTATAAACTCTATGGAGTCAGAAAAAACTGTTATTCATAAACCAAAGCCATGGAAGTCCAATAGCCGACCACATGGTGGCCAATATAAATGATAGCGTAGTGCCAGCTGTTCAATTATTGAAAAATAATGTGTATCCACGTTTTTCTTCAATAAGCAACAAAACATTTTTTTTAGTTATTAGTCCATGTGTTTTGAATAGCAAATTCAGGTTTAGGGATAACCGTACGAGCGGTTTTGGGAGCACAGGTGTACGGTTGAATGTCAAAAGAGTACACAGATTGGCACATATGTACTACAACCTGCACGTTATTGCGTGAGCCCATAAAAATGTCGTGGAAGAAAATTGGGTTCACATAAAAATAGTCATCACCTTCCTCAAGTAACCGTCACCAGCTGTAGACTAAGAACAGACATCATTGTATTGATAAACAATTTTTCTTTAATAAATAAAAAAAACGGTAGTTATAGGCTTCAATATGTGAATTCAAGGAGACATCACAGCGCCCGCACCAGCTGCTGCTGTGGGTAAGGAATTACCTCGTAGTCTAGATACAGCGAAAATAGACATGGGAAATAACGTACACCAACTGCTCGTGGGGGCTTGGAGATGCACCTAACTCAAAATATGTTGCCTCTCGAATGTTCCTATTAGACGGATACAGTATTCTGCTTTTTGAAGCACTACAATTATTTTTCCATGGATGAGGTGAACGATGTTTTCTCTCAAAAAAATGTCAACAGTTATAATATCTGTATTTTCTCCCTCAGAGTCATCCATACAAATCATCCTCATATATATTGTGATGCAGCTCGTGTCTAATGACCACCTAACACCGACACACACTTGAGAACATGTACGGCACAGACTTAGGAGTATGCAAAGCACACACTGGAGAACATGTAAGGCACAGACTTAGGAGCATTCAAGGCACACACTAGAGAGCATGTACGGCACAGACTTAGGAGCATGCAAAGCACACACTGGAGAGCATGTAAGGCACAGACTTAGGATCATGCAAGGCACACACTAGATAGCATGTACGGCACAGACTTAGGAGCATGCAAATCACACACTTGAGAACATGTGCGGCACAGACTTAGGAGCATGCAAAGCACACACTGGAGAGTATGTACGGCACAGACTTAGGAGTATGCAAGGCAAACACTAGAGAGGATGTACGGCACAGACTTAGGAGCATGCAAGGCACACACTAGAGAGCGTGTACGGCACAGACTTAGGAGCATGCAAGGCACACACTTGAGAGCATGTACAGCACAGACTTCAGAACATGTACGGCACAGACTTAGAAGCATGCAAGTCACACACTAGAGAGCATGTACGGCACAGACTTAGAAGCATGCAAGGCACACACTAGAAAGCATGTACGGCACAGACTTAGAAGCATGCAAGGCACACACTAGAGAGCATGTACGGCACAGACTTAGAAGCATGCAAGGCACACTAGAAAGCATGTACGGCACAGACTTAGGAGCTCGCAAAGCACACACTGGAGAGCATGTACAGCATAGACTTGAGAGCATGTACGGCACAGACTTAGAAGCATGCAAGTCACACACTAGAGAGCATGTAAGGCACAGACTTAGGAGCATGCAAAGCACACTCTAGAGAGAATGTACGGCAGAGACTTAGGAGCATACAAAGCCCACACTTAAGAGCATGTACGGCACAGACTAAGGAGCATGAATGGCACACACTAGAGAGCATGTACGGCACAAACTTAGGAGCATGCAAGGCACACACTAGAGAACATGTACGGCACAGACTTAGGAGCATTCAAAGCACACACTAGAGAGCATGTACGGCACATTTTAGGAGCATGCAAAGCACACACTGGAGAGCATGTACGGCCCAGACTTAGGAGCATGCAAAGCACACACTAGAGAGCGTATACAGCACAGACTTAGGAGCATGCAAAGCACACACTAGAGAGCATGCACAGCACAGACTTGAGAGCATGTACGGCACAGACTTAGAAGCATGCAAGTTACACACTAGAGAGCATGTACGGCACAGACTTGGGAGCATACAAAGCACACACTTGAGAGCATGTACGGCACAGACTTAGGAGCATGCATGGCAGACACTAGAGAGCATGTACGGCACAGACTTAGGAGCATGCAAGGCACACACTAGAGAACATGTACGGCACACACTTAGGAGCATGCAAGGCACACACTAGAGAGCATGTACGGCACAGACTTAGGAGCATGCAAGGCACTTACTTGAGAGCATGTACGGCACAGACTTAGAAGCATGAAAGTACACACTAGAGAGCATGTACGGCACAGACTTAGGAGCATGCAAAGCACACACTTGAGAGCATGTACGGCACAGACTTAGGAGCATGCAAAGCACACACTAGAGAGCATGTACGGCACTGACTTAGGAGCATGCAAAGCACACACTTGAGAGCATGTACGGCACAGACTTAGGAGCATGCAAAGCACACACAAGAGAGCGTGTACGGCACAGACTTAGGAGCATGCAAAGCACACACTAGAGAGCATGTACGGCAAAGACTTAGGAGCATGCAAGGCCCACACTTGAGAGCGTGTACGGCACAGACTTACGAGCATGCAAGGCCCACACTTGAGAGCGTGTACGGCACAGACTTAGGAGCATGCAAGGTCCACACTTGAGAGCGTGTACGGCACAGACTTAGAAGCATGCAAGGCCCACACTTGAGAGCGTGTACGGCACAGACTTAGGAGCATGCAAGGCCCACACTTGAGAGCGTGTACGGCACAGACTTAGGAGCATGCAAGGCACACACTTGAGAGCATGTACGGCACAGAAGCACCTGAATTAAGGGATGCACGAGTTAATAGCATAGAGTTTCCGTCCTGGTGTCTAGTCGGTGGTGGGTCACACCTCCCGCAGCTGTATTTAACTTTGCAGCTGTTGGGGCCGCGACAGCTGCAAAGAGAGTTCGCGATCGAGTCGGCCTCTGTTGCTGTGGCAAAGAGAGGACTGAATTATTTTTCTGTCGCTGCAGAACCTCCTGAAGAGCGCTACGTTGTGCAAAGACCACAAGAGCCCACCACCATACAAGCTGTGCTGTCTTAGAACTTGAACTAACTGGATCATACAGAAGGTAGGCTGTATTCTCTGTGAAAAATCGAATATTAACGATTGTTTAGAACCATTGGCGGACGGTGCTGGTGTTGTCCGAACCATTAGCTACCCTTATTTTGTAGGCTGCACGCATGAATGATATTGGTAGATTTTTTGTGAACGCAAAAAACAATTAACGTCCAAGTTATTTATCGTTTCTCTATTAATTACGATGAAAAACTTTTTGCATTGTAAAAGAAATGACCCAACATTCAGCGGTGACAAAAACATGTTATCTTTCTGAGCTATTCACGCACTGTAACTTTAAACCAACAGTCCAGCATTATTTTCAAACGAGAAAATATCATGGAATGTAACATAATATCAATAAAAGTAACTAAGGTTTTATAAATGAGAATAACAATGAATAAAAAAAATGGGCAGACATTTAATTAGAATGACCTTTTATCGCAAGTAGTCAAGCCATCATGGGCGTTTCCATGGTTACACTAAGCGGAAACACAAGTTTTCGCTGCCTATAATTATGTTCCACGCATGCGTCATAATAAAACTCCCATATGTTGATCGATTTAATGCACGACATAACTCATAACGTACTAATTCATTTGATGTCGTGGAAACATTTAAACTGCTTACTGTGACTAATTTTTTGTTCAAAAATAAAACGCGGGGTGCACCATTGGGATGTAACACACTAACTTATCACATTTGCGGTGTATTCTGGAACCATTTTTGTTTCGATCCCAAACAAACCAAAGAGTAATTCACGTATAAAAACATACTTAATCGGGGAATGACAATAAATGAGGGAGGACATTCATGTTTGATTAGAACGAATTCAATAAGGATTAACACTTCAGTCTCTAAGTTTCCACGCCATCTTTTTACCACACAAAGACTCTCAGCGGCGGAGGCTGTATACAACTCGGCGCACTGGACCGTCCTCCATCATTGGACCTGTTGCGTTCACCTTCCTCGTTACATCACCCAATGTTTTGAGTTTTCCACCAGCAGTCACATCATTCATCTCACCATATAACCAGTGATCAAAGAGACTTATGTCAGAACTGTGCGCTGGCCACGGACGATCTGTACAACCATTAATCACTTTTTGCTCCCAATTCTGTGAGGGAAGTCGAGACACTTTTTAGAACAGTGGCAATGAGCGTCATCTTGTTAATAATAATACTGCCGACGATGGTAAATTGTTTCAACTTCAGGTCACGTTCTTTTCGAAAGAGTAAAATTGTTGTTCCACGCGGGGGCAAAATCCACCAATCGACGATGGCTGCCCGGCAAGTGACCTTTTCTGCTCTTTGCTTCACTCAATCGTCATAAAGATACGGGTCATCCTACTGATGTGGGATGATTCAAGAAGGTTTTTCTCTTTCACAAATCTACGCAATAACGATACATTAGAAGAGTTTCTCCTTATTCTATGACGATCCTCTTGCTCTGCTTCTTGGTGAACATCTTCAAGGCACTTACATTCTATTAGTGTTTGTGTTTTGTTTCGCTCGCGTCAATCTCTACATAATATCCGAGAAATATGCAGGAATAATACATGTACAAGTCAGTAATATGGATATTTTTTTTCAGGGTTTTCAGAGTTGCCGCGAGCACAGAAAAAAAATCACTATTTCCCGGACCCTGTAAGAGAAAACATACGTCGCATTTGAAGAAATTAGGTAGCATGTTATTTTCTCAACGAATCCATACCATGTTTATAGTTATCAGCTCACATGAAATAAATCCTGGAAGTGTAACCTTGTTTCAGTAACTAAAAATTATAATTCGAACCATGGAAATGAATGAATTACTCGACAGGACACATGTAAAGTAATCCCGTGCGGAAGAAAATAAACCAGCAAACAAAAAAATTGTATAATGAATATAATATGAGTAGCTATACGACGAACATTGTATTTATACTTGGAGGTTTTGAAGTGCCTACTACCAACATAAGAAATTATAAGTAGAGGATACGAAATGGTTCAAACAACAAAGAAAATAACATAGAAATCACCATCTGGCGATTTCTGTACTTTCAATGTGCTTCACAACATTAACTTGCTTTATACCAGCCAAATACATCGTACGTAGGCGTTGTTTCTTGTGGATGGAAGGAATCAACAGCATCAAAGGCAGCAATACATCACCGTTTCCGCCATCTACCTGGTAAAGTATCATTTAAGCTGATCGCATGTCTCCGTCAATGGAAAAGAGGCGTCGTTCGGTTCGTAAATCCCTGCAAATCTGCGACAAATCCCCGCTAAGGCAAGGTATCCAACCCATCCAGTGAAGGGTGGTCTTGGAGGAAATCTGCTATCCCAGACTCATTGATGTTCTTTACAGGTGGCGAAGATTTGCTATCCCGGACCCATGGATTCTCTTAACAGGAGGTGAGGATCCGCATGTCCCAGATTCATCTATTTTCTTTACAAGTGACGAGGATCAGCATGTCTCAGACTCATGGATTCTCTTTACAAATGGTGAGGATCCGCATGTCCCAGACTCAGATATTCTTTTTACAACTGGCGAGGATCCGCATGTCCCAGACTCGTGAATTCTCTTCACAAATGGCGAGGTTCCGCATGTCCCAGACTCATGGATTCTCTTCACAAATGGCGAGGTTCCGCATGACCCAGACTCATGGATTCTCTTTACAAATGGTGCGGATCCGCATGTCCCAGACTCTTACTCTTTCTTACAAATGGCGAGGTTCCGCAAGTCCCAGACTCATGGATTCTCTTTACAAATAGTGCGGATCCGCATGTCCCAGACTCATGAATTATTTTTTACAAATGGCGAGGTTCCGCATGTCCCAGACTCAGTTTTTTTACAAATAGCGAGGATCCGCATGTCAAAAATTCTTCACAAATAGCGAGGTTCCGCATGTCCCAGACTCAGTTTTTTTTTACAAATAGCGAGGATCCGCATGTCAAAGACTCTTCACAAATAGCGAGGTTCCGCATGTCCCAGACTCAGTTTTTTTACAAATAGCGAGGGTCCGCATGTCAAAGACTCTTCACAAATAGCGAGGTTCCGCATGTCCCAGACTCAGTTTTTTTTACAAATAGCGAGGGTCCGCATGTCAAAGACTTTTTACAAATAGCGAGGTTCCGCATTTCCCAGACTCATTTTTTTTACAAATAGAGAGGGTCCGCATGTTAAAGACTCTTTACAAATAGCGAGGTTCCGCATATCCCAGACTCAGTTTTTTTTACAAATAGCTAGGGTCCGCATGTCAAAGTCTCTTTACAAATAGCGAGATTCCGCATGTCGAAGACTCTTTACAAATAGCGAGGTTCCGCATGTCCCAGACTCTATGTATTTTTTCTAAAGGTGGACGCATTCACACATCTGGCAGATTTCAGTAAATAATAGATAGCTACGCTACGACCAGGAACATCGTGATCATAATTACCAATTCAAAACGCTTTCTATTAATGCTCTACAAAACCGTAATCGATGCATTATGTTCCCGTACGATGCATTATGTTACCAGACGATTAGGCGGCAATCATTTGGATGCGATTACACTCAAAAAATGTCATTCTAAGGATAACACATTTGAAATAGTTTCACTCCTTATAAAGTAACGGCGAAATTTCATGTTGCATATTATTTATGAAATGATGAGCTTTGGTCAGTTCGCGACTGTTCAATATCGTGGCCATCAGAATGACGTCACCGAGCCTTGACCAGCTGCTGCTGGGGGCAAAGTATTGCATCGTAGTCTAGATCCATTGAACATTAAAGTGGGAAGAACGTGCAATAACTGTTTTGAAAGTATAAAAGTTGCAGCTATCTAAAGAGAGGATGCATCTCGAGCGCACATATTGGTCGAGTCGCTCCCTAAAAATATCTGGGCTGGTTTTCGCGAAAGTGATAGAAAAAATCACCCATACTTAACAGAGGTCTTTTATGGAAGTTCTGGAACGTTCCTCCTGGTCGAAGTTCTAGTTCCACTGTCGGCAAGAGTGGAATTACAAATTGAAGAACACTCCCAAAAACGTGAAGAAAAAACATTTAACACGATTATGGATGCTAAAACATTACTTGATGGCACGTTATTTACGCGGAAAAATCAAATCATTTGCGTAACATGGTTAGTGACAGTGCTAACATCAACAGTCTAATCTCGCTTCTACAGAACTGAACTATTCCTAAACAGTCTCATGCGTTGCATGTAAGACTCACACTCTCAGAAGGATTACACTCGAAATTGAATCCGATATTTTAATTGCCTATTTTTTTCTCCTTCTAATTGCAATCCCGTATGATTGCAATCCCGTATGAGGATTGAACACTGTTCCACCCAATCATAACTCCACCAACAAGCCAAGGCTTAATGATAATTGAACTCGGAGATGCAAACTTGATTCAAGGAGTCATGAAATGTAATTCCCTGTATTGTATATGCCAGTATCAACGGATATTCATAAACACTATATACTGTTTATTGGATACTGTATACTATATACCTATACTATGAACTAAAAAATGTATGCTGCTACTAGCCATTATACAGACATATCCTACATACTGTGCCCCCATTTCAGAGTTTGAGACTCTTGACGTCGTTTGCCGTATTTCCTTCGGCCCCCGTTCGACGCATCAGCAAATTGCAGTCCGACTGCGACGGCCGAGGCTGCTTTATAGGGTTGGACCGGCTTAGAGGCACTGACTAGCAGCCAAAGTGCTGGCCTAGCAGAGCGGTGCAAGAGAAGGTAACTAAATACATGGCTTTGCCCTATTACTGGAGGAAGATTTGGACACTTTTTTTTGGAGAGTTTAATTAGTTACTGTAAACGGTCAACTTTGTTGTGCGAACTCAGCAGATTTTGATTTGATTTGATTTGAGCCTCCTTTCCACCAGAGCCTCAACGTGAGTCATAATAGGCTCCCCCGTAGGGCTCGATGATCATAGATTCCAGTAGGCTCGCACGCCTGAGTGTGCGAGGAAAAACGAAACAACGCTTTTAACGTTAGAAAAAACGTGAAATTTTTAGCAATGTCAGACGCACGCTAGTTCGCCAAAGAAAAAACGTTTACTCGAAACGGACTTTCGCTTCCAATCCTTTAGAACATAAAGAGTGATATGTACGCATCCTAGTGCGTACAGGTAGCATCTTCGAGATTAGTACAAGGTCAGTGGCTACACGGGCAACATCAGCTCCGACAGCAACGCAACACAATATTTACAGCTACGCGGTTTAGTAGTATAAATACAATTTATTTATTTAGGTAAGATGAAGACTCAGATGCAACGAACCGAATCCTCGCCTTCAACCCCTTAGAATCTCATGAGTTATATGTCCATACGTCAGTGCGCCCAGATAGTAGATCGTCGAAACTGGCACAAGGTTCACGGCCACACGGACAAAGTCAGCTCCGGCAGCAACGCAACACAATGTTCACAGCTACGCGGTCTATTTTATTTTCATTACAGTTCATTTACTCAGGCAAGACAAAGACTCAGACAAAACGAATCCCCGCCTCCAGCCACCAAGAACTCCAAGAATACCATGCACGCGCGACAGTGCGCACAGCCAGTGTCGTCGAAATTGGTACAAGGTCTATGGCTTCACGGATTAGATAGACTCCAACCGCAACGCGTCACAAGGTTTTACAGCTACGCAGTAAAGGTCAACACCAGAAACTGCATATAGTCCGTGCACGCGCGAGCGAGCACTGACTGAAGAAAAAATACCCATTCACAAAATCACAAACACGAACCCCCGCACAAATACTCCAGCGTTTTAATATTGTGGATCGTGAAAAAGAAAGTAAGAGCAGGTTCGTCATGGG
>SDVV010004844.1:0-19785 GCA_016164225.1 Gammarus roeselii
ATCATAAGCATGATGCTGTCCTCTCACCTGCACGACACCCTAAGATACCTGTTTCAGACGAGTCCGATACCGGGTTCAAACGAGGATGATACCTGTTCCCACCTTGCGGTCATACAGGTACAAACACGGTGCCACTTCCGTGGCAGGCTATGTACTCCGTTCACGCACCGCCTCAGTCACATCTCTGCACCAGCCACGAAAGGTTCTACGGTCATTCGTTCCCCATAAGGTGAGATATTAATGCCTTGATATACATATTGTATTGATGTATAGGTGTTCCGATACGGGTTATTGTAGATGTTTTTTTATGTGTGAAGGTCATTTAGAATGTTTCCATGCTAGTAGGTTATATTTACTTCATGTTATTTACCTGTCTTGGTCCCTGTCAGTGTCGCACTACTCTCTCATACAGTCATAACAGCTGCCTAGTGGGTGACACTACCTGCTATGTTCTGCTATTTCTGGCCCTGTCGTGATAGATATGGGTGTCGCGCTACCGCCCATATGAGTTGTTGTAAACTTATCCATCTTGGATTTTGGAACAAGGTAATAAATTGATTCATCCATGGATTATTTTTGTCAAAAAACTGACTGCTGCAGGTAATAGTACATTTAACAGAAACCCTTCACGCACGGTTGATAATGTTATCCTTTTGGCCTCGGAAGATTTAATCCCGGGCGATTTACTGCCTTATTGTTTTATTATAGAATTGAATTTATTTATTCGTGACTTGGTTAGTTTATCACAGAACAATTTTCCGCTCTCTATATTTCTAAATATTTCGCAGATGATCTTACCTTACCGCTCTTACGATTTGACTACTTTCGGATGATTTTAGTTGATATATTTTATTATAAAATTTAAATTTTCGTTTCAAAGTACGTTTATCACACATCACGACACAACGTTTCCTTCATTAATCCACGTAGGTTTGCTGTCTGGATAATCCGTATGTTTCACGTAGATTTGCTTTCTTCCTCGTTTAATTCGGGTCTCCAATACCTTAATAGCATAAATATCAGGTTTGTCACACTGAACTAGTTCCTGCCTATAGACAAAACCTTTGATGGGTTCATCAGTATCGAGTGGCGTTATTTCATAGGTCGGGGAGTAATGTTTTTGATTAACACGTGAAATACGAAATACTTCTTTCGTGAACTTTGGTTCGTGTCCTCGCCTAAATGTCTTGATACTGGGATCACTGCACTGTAAGCGTACGTACGCTCCCACCTTTAATTGTATACAGGGCACTTATATACTTTTACGTCGTATATTATACATTTCCGTAAGCAAAGCTCGAATTTGCTTCGGCTCGTTCAACAAATAAACGTCAAATGGGTTCCGTCCCATTAATGATGAATGTGGTGTCATTTTGTACGTCGTTACAAGTGCTTGCCAATCATTTATATAGCGTTCAGTCTTTTCTGAATGCATATATTTTCCCAATTCAAGTTTTATAGTCCGTATAACGCGTTCTGCTGGGGAAGCTTTGATGATTTTGTTGGATGTGTAATAAATGGATATGTTTTTGCTAGCAAAATATGCTCTAATGTTTCTATTTGTAAATTCACTGCCCTGATCTGAACAAATCCGAGTTGATGGTCATACTAGTTCATTGAATATTTTGTAAAATGCTGCAATCCCATTTTTAAATGTAATAGCTTTCAAGGGTTGTACACAGAGATATTTAATGTATATATCAATGGCGATCTATGAATATCTAATACCATCAGTTGTTGATGCATATTCTTTCACCTAGGCATATTCTTTCACGCTAGAGTACGACCCAACAGCCTCCGGATTGTAGTAGACACTATCCATTCTGATTTACTACTAATCTCAAATCGGGTGTACATTATATTTTATCCTGGCAACACTTGTTCAAATTCAGGTCATGCAATTTGAGATCTAATCAAAAGTTTTGAAGTACTTGGTTTTGTGAAATCAACCAAGATATGACCGTATGGTTTTTGTTCCACGTGTAGCTTGTACAATAAGATGAACGATTCAATTTTATCTTTTGCAAGAAATGTTTTACCGAAATAACGGAATTGACTGATATCGCGCATGCGCAGGATAAGAAAATGTGTGGTATTCAAAGATATTGTGCGATAGAATGGATTTGAGTGAAAGAGTGATTGGTTTAAATATATCGCACTGATATTTGCATGCCTGCCCCCTTTAAAACACAGATGCAATAATACGTAGAGACGCTGATTCCATCATAAAGTCATCGTACACAACAAGTAGTTTACCTGTAGTTTTCTTCGCTAATGGATCGAATGCAAGTGGTCTTGCATGAATTTTTATTTATTCATGTTTCCTTACAGGAAAGTGCTCTGATCCTGAAACGACGACCTCATCGACACTATCAATGTATTTACTAATTATTTTTCCTACAAGGACGCTCTTCCCGCTGGATGAGAACCCGCTCACAAACAAACGTGCGGGTTTGGCGAAGAGGTTGATGTCCGCAAACCTAACAGTCTCCATTCTCCCCAGCAGGCAATCGACTACTGACTATTTTTCAATGTACCTTCAACTTAAAACAATTTTTTTCTGACAACAAACTTTTTTTAATGAATCTTTAATTTCTATATATTTTTTCTTACTCTTTGCAGATGTATTCCATCATGGATATGCTAAAGTCAAGGACCCGTTTGCCATCACCAGGTAATTTTTACATCTCTAAGTTCGATATGCCAATATGTTTGACATTATTCAATATTATTCCCGTATATTTTTCCTGCAATTGATTTAACCTATTATCATTTCTCAACAGATCATGGTAACAACTCGATCGCAGGTGAACCAGATCAGTCCGGAACTTCAGGAATGACAAGGTATGTGAAACGAAAAATGTCGATACATACTTTTTTGATACTGTAATCGTTTCTCATGTTATATATATATATACATTCTAATACATAAAAAAAATTCACGTGCAGACCGACGCAGCTTCTTCCAGCGAATCCGCTGGCCAGTCATTGGCCAAACTATCAGGGTGATCCTAGGTACGGTATCCCAAGCTACCAGCGTCATCCGCTGCCTATACCTCAGTGGCCGCAACCTTGACATCCGTTGCAGAGACCACCATGGCAGAGAAAAGCATACGCGCAACAGACTCGAGCTTATCATCCATCAGGATCCTTTAACCAAGTCAGGCATATACAAAGGTTAGTGTATATTTTTAATAAATATTACATCTTCACCATAGGTCGTCTTCCTAGGGTTTGTCTTCCTACCTCATGTGCTTGAATACGCTCCAGCATGATTTCCTCTTGACTCAGGAAGTTACCTTTAAGTCAGAACTTGGTACAATTCTAGACTTGGGCATTTTTGATTTAATGTCTCCAAGCGATACACTCGATAAATCCAATTTCCACACTCGACGAGTCCTGTCTTATTAAAACAGTCACTTGTTCCTTCATCTTCAGATAAAAACTTTAAATGTTGGTAGAGTCGTTGACACAAAATTGCTTGCTTCAGTGAATGCAAACCTTTGGAGAATCCGACTATAGGTGAATGCACGATTGATCATCTGCTTAGCGGTACCCTACCGATGCAGGCAAACAGGTTACAACATGTATTGTTTATTAATGTATAAAAGGGCGTGTGATGCAGCCCAGACGTTAGTTCAGCTTATAATCTCGTCGAGGTCACACTTTCCTCGCAAAATGTAAGTATCCAGACATTTTTATTTTAAAGATATCTTTGCTATTTGTGTATTGTTTTAGGCGTGCGTTATTTGTTAATCTACAATGTAGTGTTTTATTCTTTTAGGATGAATCAAGACGATATGGTAATGGCAGATGCGTCATTGTTGGAGGATGCAGGAAGTGTCCCTAGCGTCGCAATGTCCACAATTCCTACCGTAACCGCCGCAATATCCGTTAGCCCTACCGTAAGCGCCGCAACGTCAATAAGTCGTAGCGCAATCCCGCAACGTGATTCTGCCTCCCTACCGGAACAACACGGAGTTCAGCCTACAGGTTCGTTGGATGCGCCCTTGGCGCCGTCTCCTGTTGGACAATTTGTTACTCAGTCTACTGCTCCGGAACTACCTAGAGTTCAGGGTACTGATGATCCATTCGTCACTCAGTTTACTGATGGTTTGGCAATGTCTCCTGTTGAGCCTTCTAGTGATAATCCATTCGTCGCTCAGTCTACTTCTACGGAATTACCCGGAGTTCAGCGAACTGTTGCATCCTTGATAGCGTCTCCTGTTAAACCATCTACTAATGATTTGCGTGAGGCTATATTTCACGCACCAACCTCTGAAGGTATATTGGACCACCGTTTCGTGACATCGACATTTATCCCAATCACTGAACACGTCAACATATCATCCATGCTAACATTAGGATGCAGGGAATTAGTGAAGCACATTGAACCAAAATTAGGAACATTCCAAAAACTCCAATGCACCGCGGTGGTTAAAATGGGGAAAACAATGGAGGATTCATCTATAGATGACAAGGACTGGATATTAAACACAAAATCGATCCCGCTGACAAAAACAGTGGATTTAAGTGAATTGATTGAGGATCTCGTGGTACATTTACAAAATAAATTAGAAAAACAGGAGATAGAAGGTAGTGGCTGGAGCATTAATACAGTAACCGCTGTTGAGCTGAAATTCTACAAGACAATGGCTAAAGGAACAAAACGAGTGGGTAGTTATGTTCCTTGGCCCAAAAATTGTCCAGGCAGGCACCATATTGTCAATATCAAGACAACAAACAATAATTGTGTCCTGACAAGCATGATTGCCCATTTTCTTTTACCTGAAAATACAAATCTCTCAAATGATAGACGACAGTCGGAGTTAACTTACATCCCATACAAAAACATTTATTTTATTTTTCCTAAACGATCATTAAACAAACCTATAGCTTTTGAAGATTTACTAAACATAGAAGGAGATTGTGATGTCAACATTAGCCTATATCAGCCCACTAAAGAGAAAGAAGGTTACGGGCTGGTTAGTGTATACAGAGGCAGTTTAGAGGCCAGTGAGGAGCGCACGATCCATTTAGTGAAAATCTTAGATGCTAATCATATCGCATTCATTCCATGTTTCTCTACATTTATGGAAACATTCAGAAATTCAAAGATTACAAATCACTTTTATTTTCCTTTCGGCATGCAAGGCATGCACGAAAGCAAAAAAGATGGTAACGTAAAATTATGTTCGTCCACTACAGGCTTGCAAAACATCGGTATGCCTGAAGAAGGCGAAATGTATCAATTCTCAGCCATGCATGCAACAATGAACACCCTGTTGTATGTTATTATGACTGTGAATCTGTGCTGGAGCCCACCCACGGGGGGAAACATGTAGTCGACACACACAAGTTGTGCATGTACAGTTGTACTCTTATGGATAAAGATGGGAAATTGTAAAGCACAAAGTAGTCGATTCGACTACAGTTCCCCTTGAGGAGATGGAAACACATCTTGTTAAGAATATGTTGCTGGATCATAATGAATACATGTCAACCTTACCATTGTTCCCCATCCCTGTTCTCACCAAAAAAAGACGTGAAAAAATATTGCGATAGCAAAGCATGTTAATGCTGCTGAGACGCTTTTGGAGAAAATGATAAAAAACGAGTACGTCATCATAACCATTACGTTGAGGGGGTCTTCGGTCCCAATAAAGAAGTAATGGCAGGAAACTACATTGGAGCTCTGTTCTAATTGTAACATGAGAATAACGGAGAAACTCAGGTTCATGCCTTGTATTGCTCACAATGCATCGGCCTATGAAATGCACTTCATACTGAGAGGATTGGACGGTAAAACGTTTCCGAAATAAATGTTTTGATAAAAAAATAAAAAATAATATGTTCAGCATCTCTGTCTCTTTGAACGATGCCACGAGCAAGTACGGTGTCAAATTCATCGACTCGTTCTCATTCCTCAATTCAAGTTTAGACAGTCTTGCCAAAAATCTTAAAGATAGTGGGCATGACATGTCACTCCTCAAATCCCATCTCACAAGTCTCGGTTACAGTGACAAGGTTCTAGACCTCGACACTCGAAAAGGACATTTCTGCTACGATGCCATCACATCGGATTCTGTGCTGGACCAAACTGTCATCCCATCACAACAAGCCTTCTACAGTCAACTTCGAGGCAAAGGAATTTCAGACTCTAATCATGCTGAAGTGATTGAAAAGTGGGAGGCAGCAAACTGTAAGACGTTGCTTGATTACACTCTGCTGCTGGCCGAAGTCTTCCAAAAGTTTAGGGAAACCATGACACGCGACTATACCCTGGACCCCGTCCATTTTGTGAGCATCCCGGGCTTTGCAATGCAAGCCGCTCTCTACGAAGGAAAGATGAAACTGGCGCTGGTCGCAGATTTCGATCTCCTGAACTTGATTGTCAAAAACACACGAGGCGGATTCGTGACGTTGACGAAAGGTCTTACCAAGATAAACAATCCCCGATGCAAAGACTATGACCCTACATTACCCGTGTCTTCAGCAGCAATGAGGGACTTTAACAGTCTTCATGGTGGATGCTTGAGCGAACCCCTCATCATTGGCGAAATCCTCGAGCTCACACCGGAAGAAATTCAAGCATTCGACTTGGTAAACACATACTGTTCTGGCGAGTATGCGTACATTGTCTGCGTGGAAGCCCAAGTCAGCAATGAAGTTGCAAGAAAAACAGATGAGCTGCCACTCCTGCTACATCACAAAGATATTACCTTGGACGATGTTTCACCCTTCACAAGAAATCTCTTGGCTGGCTCCGAACACCTCAAAATCAGAAAACGAGTAAATCGTTAGCTTGTTGCTAGCCATCTACCTCAAACTGACTACATCGTGGCTCTGGAACTTCTCCGAGTACTCCTCAGGCAACGACTGGAAGTCACCAAGGTTCATCGAATTTTTCGCATCAAGCAGGAACCGGTCTTCAAAACATCCATCATGAAAAATATCGAGAAACGTCAGGAGTCTACGAACTCCTTTGAAAAGTCCCTGTACAAGCTTTTATCCAATAGTATAAACGGAAAGCTGTTTTTCAACCCGCTCAACAGAAATCTAGTGACAAAGGTCGTGTGCACCCCCAACGAGTTCCGAAAACACTCTGCCAACCCACTCCTAAAAAACTATTACGCCATCGGTCCCGAAACAGTCATCATGGTCCTCAAGCAAAAAAATATCAGAATGGTTCATCCACTTCAAGTTGGATTCTTCGTGTTTGAAAAAGCAAAAGCAAAAGTCTACAGCTTCTTATATGACACACTGAAGCCACGCTACGGTGACAACGTCTCGCTCATCTACTCGGACACTGACTCGTTGCTGCTCCAGTTCAAAGGCGTGGCCGACATTGAAGCTGAAATGCGCCAAGCTCCTCTGGCTGAATACATGGACTTTTCCAACTATCACAAAAATCACCCCTTGCTCGATGAAACCAAGAAAGGACAGCTAGGACTACTGAAAAGCGAAACAGCTGATGACTACCCGAGTGAAATCATCTGCTTACAACCCAAGTGTTACAGCATGTTGCTTGAGTCCAACGCAACAAAATCGGCTGCTAAAAGTTTCAATTACCAGACACAAGCCAAAATCAAAAATGAACAATACAGAGATATACATAACCAGAAAACACACACACACTTTGAGACAATACACAACATTCGTGCGCAAGCATGCCAGCTTCAAACTGAACGCAATATCAAAAACTACCTCAGTAAATTTGAGAATAAGCGCTACTATCTCGACGCATGCACAACTCTTGCCTATGGCCACCCGGACATTCCTAAAAAATCCATTGAAAATAAACCTACCGTCACTGAAAAGAGAAAGCGATGTGCCTTGGCTAATGAAATCGATGAAGAAATGGATTCAACATGGAAGAGACGCAAGCCGGGTGAGACCGTCTTTGGCGAATACACTCGCGATGAAAACAGCTCCACGTCTACAGGATTTGTCCTCTAAATATTCATAAAAATGTAAATAATCCTTGTATGTGAATAAAAATGAATAAACATAAAAGTGCTTTGATTGTCCTAGTAATAAGAGCATATATTGTTGTCTACAAGCGGCTCGTTGCAGGATGCAGGAACCGGAGGACTTTTTTTCTATGTCTCATCGCCAGGCAGTAGCCAATTGTATCAAAACAATACGTCATCAAGTTTTACAAACAGTATTTATCCAGGTATACAGCTACAGGGAGAGTGGAGCGTAGGACTTGTAGGAGTATTCTATAATGATTGGTTCAAGATAAAAATGCATGATATACAATATAACATTGTAATCTACATAGACTATTTGAATGAACGGGCATGAATCGGGCATGAAAAAGCTTTTTTTATTCCTAGCGAGAATATCTCAGGCAATACAATGGAAGATTACATCTCCGAACTTGAAATCAATATAAGAAAAAGTCTGTTATGCAAACAAATCGTTAGAGACGAAGGAAAATTGTTTGAATGTGATAAGACCACACGCCGCATAAAGTTCAATGCCTTTATTCTACAAAACATGTCGCAACAAAAATATACTGAAGCTATGGTGAATTGGTACTTTGTCGGAGAAAGATCGGCTGATTTAATGTGTGGAGCGATATGTAAATATCATGTCAGTGAAGGTGGCGTAGGCAAAAAAATGTCCTTTATGAACGATAATGTACGCTACATAAACGTTTACTCCGATATAATTTCACGCAGTTTTATGGGCGACAAGCAAGTCAATATTCTTGATGTTATTCCTATTAATAACTCTTATTCATTTACACGCGCCCATGTCAAATATAAAAAAATACAGAGTAGTCATATTGATTCCATTTTTATCGATCTACGAGATGGTGTTGGCGATAATATCCCGTTCAAGGATGGTGGATCTAGCTTATGCGTATTGCAATATAAAAGAAGCCAAAGCCTTATAAATATACCGCTGAATATAAAAAAGTTCATTTGGTATCAAGCAATCATGAGGGTGGTATATGCATATCCGTCGTACTAACAATACGAAGTTTTATTCGCGTAACGTGACAAAATACGAGGAGGAAGTTTACATGATATTGACAGATTCACAAGTCCGATATCGTACCAGAGAGGTAGCGGTTTCTTCTCAATCATAGCCAGTCTTGTATGAGCACATTGCCGTTTCTACGAAAAACATTATTGCCTGCAGCTGCCGATATGGCTCGAAACATGGCTCCGATTACTCGGAGCAGAAAGATATGCGACAATCAACATAGGAACATGGGGTTACTACACTCAAGAATGTTATAAAGAAAACCATGGTTGGAGGTAAGATCACAGGAAAACTAACGAAAAATCGTAAATCGAAGAAGATTCATGGAAGAAAGATGGAGCCTTGTCGTCCATTGTTAAATTACTAATGAATACCAGTGTTCATGTACCGATACCATTAGTTTCGGGAAAGGTTCTATACCGACAACATGCTTGGTGGATCATCTCTCAACATGACAGGACTAGAAGCCCCTACGGTAAACTATAAAATGGGGGTGATTGATATGTTCCCCTCCATCAACAAGAAATATTTAATTGAATCAAGTATCGAATCGAAATTTGAAAGAAACCATCTAAGTACAAACAGTAGTCTGTATGATGGTAGAATTGCCGATTCCTTTATAGAATTTGATTTTCCAAGATCGGATAACGAAATGGTTGACTTGAGCTCGTTAACTGCAGAAGTGAAAATCCGTGTTAGAAATGCAGATGGAAGCGCATTGGCCGCCGCTCCACATGTTACATTCGTTGACGGATTCTTTCATCGTATGTTCCAAAGTCACTCTCGATTCCTAAATGGTGTTCAGTGTGAAGGAAACAGTTATACAGGACTACTAAATAATCTCAACGCGTATACATCCACGAAGAGCTCCGATCTAAATAATAGAGGGTTGAATATGATATATAAATCATTGCAAACACCCATTCCAGGTACCGTCGTCGCGGCAAATTTTACTACTCAAAACGAAAATGAGACATGGATTCAAGAAAGTGTACGTCATGGTATACATATGATGGGGCCACTAAACTTTGACGTATCCGGTAGCAATAGTTTTCAAATTTATAATGTCAGCATAAACATACGTTTGGAGCTGGCTAAACCTAGTAGCATTCTTCTAACACATGACAATGAACAATACATCTATTTAGTTGATTCATGTAAATTATGGTGTAAAAAAGTTGTACCATACCCTACAGCTTTGCTTGCTCTTAATAAAGCGCTCACAAAAAACAATGACATGATTGAATACATGTTCGATCGACCTATTGTAAAAACAATCGTGTTTCATACAGGTCATAACTCAATCTCCATTGATTCCCCTTTCAACGGGGTAGTTCCACATAAATTAGCCCTGTTTCTCATTGATCAAGCTGCACACAACGGAGCATATGATCGTAATCCAAATTACTTCCAGCATAACGAAATCACAAAAGTTATTGTTGATGTAAACGGAAACTGCGCTACCAACATTAAATCATCGTTTCTCAGAGAGTGTGCCCAAGCATACTATCAAACCCTTTCGGCTCCAGGGAGGCGTAACAGCGCTCATCTCATCACAAGAAAAAAATTCCCTGCAAGAAAAAGTATATTTGTTATAGATACAAGACCCACCGACTCTGAAGATGTCATTAACCTAGAAAAACGAGCTAACATAAGTATAACAGTGAACTGTGAAAATCCACCAACTACGAATAAGATCTTGTTCCTGGTAGGTTATACACTCGGTGTCATCCAAATAAATTCGGCAAGGAGGGTATTCCCCAATTATCTTCAGTAATCATGGATAATTATCAAATTGACCACATATCCAAGACCGTTCCAATTATGAAACGCGCCTAAATAGGATGTTTTGCGGAAAACAGAATGCCCATGCATCAAATGAATAGCTACATGATTGTTAACAGCGAAAGCGATCCTAATAGAATGGGACATTGGATCCTAATATTAAAAAACGAAAACAAACACTACTTTTTTGATTCCTTTGGGTTCAATCCAAAAATATATGGAGGAAATATAGCATCGTATTATAAAATCCATGCAAAAATACAACTTGTACCACAGAAACCAACCCAAAGTGATCTATCGTTGGTCTGTGGAGCTTACTGCATCTACTTTGCCTATTATCTATGTCAAAATGTACCAGTAATAAAGATAATCGAGCGGTTCTCCATTAGCGAACGTCGAAGAAATGATATCAAGGCTTAAAAATTCATCATGAACGTATCTGAAAATCAACAATCCTGCAAGAAGAATATGTGTGGAGTCTTGACCTTTAATACAGTTTGTAAATTATTATGTAATTGTCACTAAAAAATATCATATAAATGTATGTTTGTCAATATCCCCTCTTTTACCCACGGCGTTTATAAGCTGGCCTTCACCCATTTAAGAGACCGACCAGAATGTCTCACTCGGGGTCAGGCAGGCGCGAACCTACAACATCCAGCTCCCAATGGAAGTCTACCGTGAGAAGAGCCCGACAAGCTACCCACTCGGCCACCGAGCAGCACGAAGATTGTGAACCAAACGTCGTTAAACGCTTCCATTTATAATTTATTGATATCATGCTAATTCTCCATCGTGTTTATGGTGATATTCTCTTATAAATATAATCTTTCTTTAGACATGTGCCAGCAGTCTATGAGACAAGTTAGGAACATCAATCAAATCAGAAACCAGATTGACTGTCTTTTATGTGTCCAGGTAACCTAATTTAGAATTATGTTGCTGATCAAATACATATAATTGATATTGACACTGATGGAGGAGAGCCTTCATGTTGCTGATCAAATACATATCATTGATATTGATTCTGATGGAGGAGAGCCTCCTGGTTCCTTTTAACGCTGGTGACATGCTACAGTAACGTTTCGCAAGTAATTGTCGAGTAATAATGGATACATGGGAATCTATCCACCTCTAATAATGTATTGGAAAATGAGTTTTTTTATAAGAAAAAATAATAATCACAATATGTTAAGGAATATCTAGCCTTCACGCTATAATATATGCGAATTGAATCGTAATTTGCTGACTGTTGTTTGAAAGTGGTGAGGTAACAAGGTTGAGGCCAAACTCAATTAAAACCATTCAACAACTTCCATTGCAAAATTTACAGCTCACGAAGCTGCAAGCAAAACTAATTTTAGTGTACTCGGTCTTCCGAGCTTCAGTTCGCGGAGAACAGTTGACTTCGCAATTACCCACTGATGTGAACCAACGCACCGCGCGTGGCTACTTCTATCGAATGATGAAAATAGTTCAACGGGCTAACACAGAGTGAGTGGTATTGGGCATGGACTAAAGAATAGCATCATATAACCAAACTCGACGACTTTGATACTGAAAGTAATCGTCGAGGCTGTCCACCACAACCGTTTGGGAGGGTGGAATCAATTACAGTGTAGGTTGTCAGCCCAGCAGTACGACTGGGTTGCGTGGTGTAAACAATCGCGAAGGCTGCCTGCCAACACTATCAGTCTATGATGGTGAAACAATCGTGCAGGCTGAATATACCAACTTAACAACTGTAATGGATTGGGCAATCGTAGAGAATAATCACCCTAACTGTACGACTATGGAGGTAGAAGCAATCGTGCAGCCTGTCCACCCCAACTGTACGATTGTAATGTTGAGAATAATCGTGGATGCTGTCAGCCCCTCACAATCGTGGAGAAACGTCACACCAACTGGTTGACTGCATTACTATGACAAACTATACGACCGTGATGTTGAGGACAATCAAGTAGGTTACCCCGCCCTCAACTGTATGACTGTGATGCTGAAAGAGGCTGCCCACCCCACCTAACCGATCGATGCCTCCCAGGCCGGATGTTCAGAGCAGCCAACCTTTGTTCCGCCCCCGTCAGTCCGACCTGCTGCAGGATTCAGGAGATGATTCATTCAGGTGTACCAGCAAGGGAAGGCTACACTAATTGCTGCTGCATGCTGCATGATGTGGTGATTGATGATTGGGGAATAGGGAGGGGAGTGATAAATGTAGAAAGTACCAGATAGATTTGGATCACTCAAACGATCATGCAGTGTTTTAGTGAACTTTGCAGTTCTGCGGAATGTTGGCGGTCAATTGCCAGAATTGCATACAATTTGACGCTCATGAATTGATGATCGTCATTTGCAGCGGTGAATAATCTCATAACGGTAAAAAAAAAATTGTTTGTTGAATCACCATCTTTTGGTCACCAGAAATAAACTTTGTGGGGAACAGAATGTGAGTGCAGGTTCAACAATGCACTGATCTCTCTACTAAATCACGGTAACTGGTGCTGCCTGCTATTTAGGAGACTGGTGTTTTCTGTTATAACGTAAATGACTTCTATCTGCTTTGTAAGTACCGTGGGCTAACTGCTGCTATAGTGAGATGGTGACGTGCTCTAATCTAGACAAAGATGACGACGGGTGTTGTCGTTCAACTCTCAGACCATAAGTAATTGCCTTCAGTAACTGTCAATGTTTATTGGTAAATCGATTTGATGATCAATTTGTTTATTATGTGTTATTTAAATCGGTGCTATCACATTGGACATGTGTTTTCAGTATGTACAGGGCATGTATAAACGAATAAAACTTAGATCGCACATAAACGACGGTGAAACATATCGGATACGTGTACATAAGCATACATTAAATGCTCAGGTTTTGTTGGGGTAAATCAGAAATCAAACCACGTCTGCACAAACGAATGAAGGGATCAGAGGAAATTAAAGTGATTTATTTTATCAAATAGTTTATATGTTGTCTTTTTCTCGATGTTTATTGTTAGAAGAGGGTAAAATTGTAATTCGTGCGTGACAACATTTGTGTACGTCACATCGTTCCCTGTAGCAAATGTAGAAATGGGTGAAAGAGCACGGTATTGGTCCTCAGGTGTGACAGAGGACGGTGTTGGTCCTCAGGTGTGACAGAGGACGGTGTTGGTCCTCAGGTGTAAAAGAGAACGGTGTTGGTCCTCAGGTGTGAAAGAGCACGGTATTGGTCCTCAGGTGTGACAGAGGACGGTGTTGGTCCTCAGGTGTAAAAGAGAACGGTGTTGGTCCTCAGGTGTGAAAGAGAATGGTGTTGGTCCTCAGGTGTGACAGAGGACGGTGTTGGTCCTCAGGTGTGACAGAGGACGGTGTTGGTCCTCAGGTGTAAAAGAGAACGGTGTTGGTCCTCAGGTGTGAAAGAGAACGGTGTTGGTCCTCTGGTGTGACAGAGGATGGTGTTGGTCCTCAGGTGTGACAGAGGACGGTGTTGGTCCTCAGGTGTGAAAGAGGACGGTGTTGGTCTTCAGGTGTGAAAGAGAACGGTGTTGGTCCTCAGGTGTGACAGAGGACGGTGTTGGTCCTCAGGTGTGACAGAGGACGGTGTAGGTCCTCAGGTGTGAAAGAGGACGGTGTTGGTCCTCAGGTGTGAAAGAGAACGGTGTTGGTCCTCAGGTGTGACAGAGGACGGTGATGGTCTTCAGGTTTGAAGACTATCTGTAGAATTTGGAGGTTTACGTGAATATGGTTTTCTGCTACCAAATTTCATTCCAAATAAAAACGATGACTCTTCCATTACCTGGATTTAATTCGTAATTTACTTGTTACTGATAGACATATTTATCTGTCATACTATTAATATAGGAACACTAATACATCATCATAACAAAAAGGGTTAATCTTGAGAAAAGAGGTTGATCCAATACATTCAGAAGGTCGCGATTTCGTCCAGCATCAAGCGAACGAATAAAAAATGATGTTATTTTTCGAGCAATTTAAGTTTTATGACAAAACTCTAATAAACGAGATTATTAAAACAAATCATTTATATTACAAATTCATAAAATGCTATTTAAACTTGTGAGATTCGCATTTCTAAAGACGGTGAAAGAAATTCCGTCCATTTCAAGTGGGCGACGTGTACACCTCAAAACACCATTGTTTAAGGCACCAGATTGCACTCCTCTCCCTGCCTGTATTAAAGCTGACGGCGTTTAAACAATGGCTGGCAGGTCTCTTGGATGGTGTTTCATTTCCTCCTCTACGTAACAAAAGGCTCGATTTAACTTGCGGCTGGCAAGCCTGGGCTGAAGCATGGCTTTCCTGGCCTTTGTTGATAGTCAGTTTACGAAACCAGAGGAGGGCTGCCGCAATGCGATGGCTGTTTGAATAAATCCAGCGTGCTGTACGAACAGTGGATGGAAAGAGGAGCTGTGGTGGCCTCTAGTACTTCGAGACAGTAGACTTTAAGACGATGCTTTGGTGGACTTTGATGCTTGGAGACAGTGGCCCACAAGAGGCGCTGTGGTGGCCTCTGGTGCTTTGAGACAGTGGACTGCAAGACGATGCTTTGGTGGACTTTGATGCTTGGGGAAAGTGCTCCACAAGAGGCGCTGTGGTGGCCTCTAGTGTTTTGAGACAGTGTACTGCAAGACGATGCTTTGGTGGACTTTGATGCTTGGGGACAGTGCCCCACAAAAGGCGCTGTGATGGCCTCTAGTGCTTTGAGATAGTGAACTGCAAGACGATGCTTTGGTGGACTTTGATGCTTGGGGACAGTGGCCCACAAGAGACACTGTGGTGACCGGTACACGGAGAAAAAAAAATGGATTGGCTGGTTAGCAGCACTCATGATTGCATAACGTCTCAGGTTAGGCAGCATGGTGAGGCCGGTTGTTGGGTGACATTGCGGCTCATATAATGCAGCATGACAGGACCGGTTGCAAGGTGTCGTTAATTCTCAGGTATTGCAGCACGGCAGGATGGTTGCTGGTTGTCATTAATTCAGATATTGGACCATTTTTTGAAGGTTATAGGCAGATGTCGCTCTGTGAAGTGCTTGATGAGACTGGTATGTAAGGGGACGATGTGGTGCACTATGGTGCGTGCTTGAGGACTGGCACGCAAAGGGCGATGTGGTGGACTAAGGTGCTTTTGACAGTAGCACGCAAGAAGGCTATGGGGTTGATTATGGTGCTTGGTAACAACCCGCAAGGGAGCGATGTGGTGGCCACTAGTGTTAGGGGCATTTGAGACACTACTTTTGAAGTTCTTGAGTGACTGCACAGAGCCGATTGGACGTGAAAAGAGGGAAGGTGGAGGCGGAGCTTGAAGTAATTCCGTCAATCATTCCGCAAAGATTTTATTGAAACCTAGTTCAGGAACAGAATTCTGCCACCTTCTAGCAGCGTGGAGTACCACCATTGGTCCTCAAACTGCTTAGACACGGATCATCGATCCTCGAAGCAAGATGACGAGTGTTATTTCTGTTCGAAGTTTGTGCAAATTAACCGCATAATTATTTTACAAGTTGGTGGTACAATAAGTTTGAAGCTTTCCAACATCGGAAAATGCCCGGATGTTTCATGCTCCTATTTTTGGGTGGTGGAAAGTTCAAAATAGTGAAGCAGCCTGTTAAATGAACGATAATAATTACAGTCGTTACGGAGTGCAGATGCCAACTGAGATGGTAATGATTAATGATGACTTCGGCAATTCGAGTACTTCGGACAGTTCCGAACCGTTGAGTCCTGCTAACTCTCGATGTGAGCAGAAAATGCGCTACTGAGAAGAATTTAAGGTGCACTCGAGTCGTTTGAGGAACTGACATCACCATTTCAAGATCATTCTGAATGATGAAACACTGCTTGTAGACGCCTCTTCCTGAATGTTAGGAATAGGGTTAAGCCACCCAATTATCTTATTCCCAGAGTATCCCAACATCGGAGCTCACGTCAGAGCTCGGGTGGAGGTGAACCCCCAAATCTGTTCTAATTCAGGAGGGTATTTCTAACAGTAATTTTTTTCAGACGTAGAATTATAACTATAAAATCGATGTTTTGTTCCAGAACATAAAAAAAAATCCTGCATTCCCCATCCGTAGAACATTTTTTACTACTCATAACCCAGACAAAACGTTGATTTTCAGTTGCTTTCCCGCCATCTTATCTCGTCGACTTCTATCTTCATTGGTCCATATTTCGCCTCCTACGGTGCTCAGTCTTAAGTCCGTATGTGGAGACGATCCCCTTAATTTAATCTCTGATCCTTTGGCCCATAAAGTTCGATCACCGCTGGCCGGAGCACCCAAACGGCCAATTATTGCCCACGAGTAAAATCCTTGCAACGATAACATGTGTACCGCTATATGTAGCTGGGGCCGTGGCAGGGGGGAGCAGTTTGGGAAAGGTTACGACTAGGCTGGGCAGCTACAAGGACCTGAGTTTAGTGGTAGAATCACGACTGGGCTGAACAGCTGCAGGGCCAGAGCCGATGTTGGAGGATTACGACTGGGCTGGGTAGCTTGGGCCAGAGCTGTTGGGGTATGCTAACGACTCGGCTGGGCGGCTCGTTCCGAAAATGTGGGAGAAATGTTGTTACTAGGCTATCAAGCTGATGTGCCAGACACAGTGCTGGCGGTAGCTGCAGAGCAGGAACGGTAGCTGCAGAGCAGGAACGGTAGCTGCAGAGCAGGATCGACTGAGCTGGGCAGCTGCAGGGCCAGAGTTTTGGGGGAATGTACTGGTCTCAGCAGATGATTGGCCAGAGTGGTTTTAGGAGACCGGCGACTGGTGTTCCCGTCTAAATGAACAAAAAAACGTATGTATTGCGAAGCACTTAGGAACCAAGTTCTCCCTGTGCAAACTTCATGAGATTTTTCTATTTTTTGGATTGATTGACACATAAAAGTATACGATGCAGAAAACCTCCGTCCTCATTAGGATATGAACAAAACGCTTGAAGCAGGGGCATCTTTACACGTAATTAAATGAATTGCTTCTCCAATCCCTTAGATGATATCAATGCCATTTCCACCATTCCCCAACTTTCTTGATTGCGTCTAAGTTCTTATTGCTGCTTCATTAGGGCTTACGGAAAATAAGCGAGCACTAGCAAGTTTAGATTAGGAGTTCACGATGATATATGTTGTCTTTATATCTCTGATGGTGTGCCGTAGTACGGCTAAATTGTAGGGAAGAAGCCGATCGTTGATTACGACGATAATATGAAGTTATGTCTCATTGATTACACAGTGTGCACCATTCACCATTGTCTTGTTGCTGTTTTTTTAACTCAAATGCTTCCAACTTATCTTAGTGCCTGATTCTGTAGAGTATGAGTCATGACTTTACCAGTCCGCATTTATCGATGTCTTATTCAAGGATAACCCACGATGAACCCATTCATGGTATCACCGCTAAGTTTGCAATAACCCAGATGCACAATACTGGGTTATCTAGGGGATGTCCACCCTGTATCGGTACTGGATTATCGATGGTTACCCATATGGTGCTCGAGACACTTTCTATGGGATTACGGCGATAGTTCGTCCCTTCCACCGATTAAATGGTTCTTTGTTAGTTCTGGATTATCGATGATCACCCAGAGGTTGTTCAAATAGTTTTTCTAGGGTTTTTGGTGATCGTTCGTCGCTTGAACCAGTTATATCCACTGCTTTGATACACCGAGCAGTTCAATACTTCAATCCAATTAATTGTAGCTAAAGAGGCCTATTTTTGGGGGCAAGTAAATGAACCACATACAAAATTTATAATGAATGTGACCACACACATCTTTGTTATTTTATTTTAAATAAGGAAATATATTTAACGGTATGAACAAATATACATTTTAATGCTTTTCAACAATCTTCGGCTTAGGCATTTTGTATTGTATAAGATATCATTATTGTACGTCGTCCACACGATGCTGTCACAGCTGAAGAGCGGCGAGGTCATCTGTGTGGAGAGATCTGTAGAAGTTACAAATTGGCAACCACTTAATTCCCTTGCCAAGTGGAACGCAGTATCGCACCAAGTGGGAATAGAACTCACGTACCTGGAGACACTAGTCGGAGATTCTATCCACTAGGCTACTGCGCTGGTGAGAGACAACAGGTATTTGACCATTAGTAAGGCAGACGCACTGCACCTGTGTGGTATCACCCTTCCAGCTCAAATACACATGCTGCCATGGCGGTAACATTGATACGCGGGCAGTGACGAGTTATGACCGATCACACTTGGCCCTGGGGCAGCGCTGGGCGATCAGTGATGAACCCTAACTACCTGTAGTAATACGTTAAGCATACAATGCGCAATAGCTAGAGTCAAAATGTAATAGAAGGTATCATCTGCAGTTGGGTTTGAACCTATGACATGCCGCGTCACAGGCAGAGTCGATGGCTCTGAAGTGGTGGGTGTTTAACCGATTTGTTCAATTTGTTAATGATCAAGCACACAATAATTCAAATATTTTTTTCGATAATGTTGATCATGAATAGACGTTGTATAATTGATCTGAATGTTTTTTATAACCGAGAACATTATATCCGAAGGGTTCTAGATTTGTTGCCTTAGAGAGGAATATTACTGCAGTTGTAGAATAATAATGTTGAACAAGATGCGACTGTAAATTTAGTGTGCACACGTTTACGTTTCAGGACGTTGTTAACCGTCAGTTCCTTTGTTCACAGTCGTCATAACCGAATGATGTTGTTAACCGGTCAGTTCCTTTGTTCACAGTCGTCATAACCGAATGATGTTGTTAACCGGTCAGTTCCTTTGTTCACAGTCGTCATAACCGAATGATGTTGTTAACCGGTCAGTTCCTTTGTTCACAGTCGTCATAACCGAATGATGTTGTTAACCGATCAGTTCCTTTGTTCACAGTCGTCATAACCGAATGATGTTGTTAACCGGTCAGTTCCTTTGTTCACAGTCGTCATAACCGAATGATGTTGTTAACCGGTCTGTTCCTTTGTTCACAGTCGTCATAACCGAATGATGTTGTTGACCGGTCA
>SDVV010004845.1:0-11905 GCA_016164225.1 Gammarus roeselii
AGTATAGCTTCATTGAGGTTGCACCTTTATAGTAAAGCATCATTGAGGTTGCACCTTTATAGTATAGCATCATTGAGGTTGCACATTTATAGTATAGCGTCATTGAGGTTGCACCTTTATAGTATAGCATCATTGAGGTTGTACCTTTTTAGTATAGCGTCATTGAGGTTGCACCTTTATAGTATAGTGTCATTGAGGTTGCACCTATATAGTATAGCGTCATTGAGGTTGCACCTATATAGTAAAGCGTCATTGAGGTTGCACCTGTATAGTATAGTGTCATTGAGGTTGCACCTTTATAGTATAGCGTCATTGAGGTTGCACCTTTATAGTATAGCGTCATTGAGGTTGCACATTTATAGTATAGCATCATTGGTGTTGCACCTTTATAGTATAGTGTCATTGAGGTTGCACCCTTATAGTATAGCGTCATTGAGGTTGCATTTTTATAGTATAGCATCATTGAGGTTGCACCTTTATAGTATAGCGTCATTGAGGTTGCACCTTTAAAGTATAGCGCCATTGAGGTTGAACCTTTATAGTATAGCATCATTGAGGTTGCACCTATATAGTATAACATCATTGAGGTTGCACCTATATAGTAAAGCATCATTAAGGTTGCACCTTTATAGTATATCCTCATTAAGGTTGCACCTTATAGTATAGCGTCATTGAGGTTGCACCTTTATAGTAAAGCGTCATTGAGGTTGCACCTTTATAGTATAGCGTCATTGAGGTTACACCTTTATAGTATAGCGTCATTGAGGTTACACCTTTATAGTATAGCGTCATTGAGGTTGCACCTTCATAGTATAGCGTCATTGAGGTTGCACCTTTGTTGTATAGTGTCATTGAGGTTGCACCTTTGTAGTAAAGTGTCATTGAGGTTGCACCTTTATAGGATAGCGTCATTGAGGTTGCACCTTTACAATTCCACCTGTGTTGAAATTTTCGACTATAAGATTGAGCAGATGTGGCTAATGTTTGTTTACTCTTCCCTCTTCCTCTGATGTTAAATCTCTGCACGAAGTTTTGTTTTAATGCTACTGGAGATAGATTCTTCTTGTATTTGAGAATGATTCAGATCTTTTGCTCACTCGTGACCATTACCAACAGACAAGATATCTTGAATATTTTCCAGGCATGAGATATCACACAACCTTTTATAATTGATCAAAAACCGCAGATTACAACAAAATGTTCTGTAGCATTGATACAATAGCATATAAAGTTTACTAGAATTGGGCATTTATTAATTGGTTAAATGACATTTCAAAATATTCAATCTTTAACAAACTGAAAGTAAGTGTCAAGTACTCGGCCTAGTGTCTGTATCTGTAAACTCTACAGCCACAATCAACATACACTACCCCAAAGTTACACTCCCAGCCACAGCGGGAGACATCTTGGTTTACTGAGTCTGTTTTTCAGCGGAATGATAGCGCATGTCGGTCGAGTGGGTCCCGACCCCTGGTCCAAAGAACGTGTAACGCTCGGACAAAAATCATCATCATCATCTTCTTAGAATTATGAAGCTTCAGAAACATGCAATACCTCATTTAAAGCTCTTGCACCACACCACAACTCATTCGTTTTTTCCGAAACTCGGAGTTAGCATCTTTTGACATTTGATTTTTCCAAAATGTAAAAAATACACAAAATTATGATTTATGATGCTTTCTTGGATTGCAATGCATTCTTGGATATGTAGTTATTGTGGAGCACTATAATACAATAAAGATATGTTGATAATTTAACTAAAACCAGTTGTTAGACTATTTTTGATACAATCAACAATCATCTAAGAAATGGTCTCTCCTACAGTTTTGAGTTATCATGACATTCAATAGTCATATTAAGCCTCGTGTAGAGTCTTAGAATACATTGCCTATTTTGGTTTGGCATCCATATTTAGATTTGAAGTTTATTTCATTAAATTGAACACTTTTTGCGCTACATTTAGTTCTTCTCTCCCCCTGCAGTTTAAATAAAGGTTTCTTTCAAAATATGAGTGCTAAGTCATAGCAGTCGATTTGTGGAAAATATCAAAATCTTTCTAATATTGACTTGGTCTTGTTTCCTACTGCTCTGAAGTTATCATACCATGCAATATACAAGTGAAGAACTTTCGCCGAGTATTTTCTTAATTTGCAATCTATAAGCTTTTAAAAGCGCTATTTCTGACCCTATCTCTTATCATAGCATGCCGTACATCATTGAAGGTTTTTCTTGAACCCAATTATTCAGGAAGTACATTTTGCCCTCTCCTGAGCCACCGGACGCTATGTCCGGAAGTACAACACATCTTTTTGATGTGAAGGTTTGATACATCGGTGCTCGAACACCTCACGCTGATTACCCTTGCGCTTGTGCACTAGCGATTGTAGCACCCTGGCCACAGACCAGCGATTGTGAAATCGTTTTAATTATAGCCCAACGGTATGGGGGATTCATCTGATGTCTGGCGATAGATTTGATTTTGGATCTCAAACATGCATCTTAATTATCATTATTAAATCCTTTAATAATTTTTTTTTTAGCAACAGACGATGCTGGTAGACATGACCGTTCCGCTGGGGCGAACGTTGTCTGGTTGGGTTAGCAAAATCTGTAATTATGTCTCTCGAGCCTAACGGGTAGACACATTGTTTTACACAGTGCCGTAGATTTTACAGGAGTATGATTAGTACAATTTTTCATACGAAAAGTTTCGAACCCTGATTAAAAAAAAAACTTATCTCTTCTGTTCAACTGACAGTACGGTGCTACGGTCTGGCAAATTGGAGCTCTCTATAAAGAATTATTCAGTTTTCTCGATGTGCAACACATAATTCAAAAGATCTTGTGGAGTACTACAATACAGTGCAGATTGGTTTTAAAGTTCTTAGTTGAATATTCTACAATGATATTTGAAGAATAACTTTTCGCCTTTCAAGCCCACAAGGGTTATTGTCGATGCTTGTGACCATCTGCTGAGGCTTCGTCAAATTTGTGAGAATTTGGTCTTCAAGGGCCCAAATCAACACCAAATCTCGTCGATTTTTACGAGATTCGTTCGCGTGTTTTTCTTATTTCATGTTGATTTGCTTACGAGATTTGTCAGGTGTTTATCTGCCCGCCTTCTGATGTCAAGGCCTCGCTAATGCTGCTCACTGGGCCGTACGGGACCACGACCCTACCGGAGGGGGGGAGGGGGAGGTTGACATCTAATTTTCTTTCATACTTTTCTGGAATTCGCGTTTGTTCACATACTGATTATTAACCGACAACCCCTTAGATATCTCAGGCTGGTCCCTAGTTTGTGCTGGGACCTTGAACCGCACGTTTGCTTGCATTGTTTATGATACTTTAAATATAACTTAGCTTAATATTGGTGAAGCCGGTCAAGAGGCCTCTAAAGTTAACTCCCTGGCCTCTGGCGCGAACCAGGGGGCCGATGAGGAGTAGAAAGAAACTCCATTTAGGAGGGACCAGCATCCCCTTCAGAGTGCCAAGATGACCAGCGCCACCTCAGCAGCAGGAGACGACCGGAGAGACAACCGCATCGACGAGTTAACCAGGAACGTCCAGGAAAAATTGAATCTACCAAGTCAAGCGACCGGCCTTTCTGAGCAGGAAGCAGAAGTTTTCGCCGCAGAACCTAGGACAATTGACGACCGCCTAACGAGACTCGAGGGTCATGTCAAGACAATTTTCCTCCATATCCACGAACTAGTAGAGAACCAAGTAACTAGAGAACCCGCAACTTACGCAAGTACCTCAACCTCTACGTCCGACGACAACTTCGCCAACTCTTCACCCTACAAAAATCCCAACCGAGCTCCAAGGGCTGCAAGGAGGAAGCAATACGCGCCATTCAATGAACACAACTTGTTTAACAATAATCATACTTTTCCCGAACACCCGAAGATCACGTTCGACGCCAACGACAGACCGGATATTTGTCCATTCAACCTGCGAAAAGAGCTGGGCTCTTTCACTGACCGCCCAGTCCTGAGCGTCGCCACCAGCGGCGACGAAGGTTTTGCCATCAGAGAAGACACAAAACTTCAAAATTACACGATTTTCTCCAAAAACAGACTCTGTTTTTGCAAAATGCAAAATAGTGTCACGTACGACTTTCTCTACAAGTTCAGGTTTGATCTGCGTAGAAGATATCCCGAAGAAGGAAATCGAGGAGTACATCACTGGATTCGTTCAATACGAGGACTGCGTTGTCGAAGCAAAGGTCGCACCGAAGATCACACCAAGAAGAGAGACTATCACAGCCCCAATACTAAAATTCAACTGCCCTACTCCCCCAGAATATCTAGGCATTCCCTTCTGCGCCATCAAAACCAAGGTTACACCATTTGAAAGACGTCCGATGCGATGTTATAAATGCCAGAAATACGGAACGGCACGCGAGAGGAATTTGTAAAGGTAAACAAAGATGCTCATACTGCTCCCAGGACAACCACGATGAACGGGAAGATCCCCAGTCGTGCCAGTCCGACGAACAGAGCTGTTTTTATTGCAAAGTAGACGGACACCCCACCGGACACAGAGGCTGCCCAGAGGAGGAGAGGGAGAGAGCGATCCTCCAATACCAGATAGATCACGGGGTCGGGCGACGAGAGGCTGTAGTCTCTATGCACTCCTCCCAAAATGACCCTCCTACCCGGGAGAGAAAATCGGCACCATCTCTCACCCACTTCCTCATAACGTTCAACGAAAGTGGCGCAAGCAAAGTTGCCTTTTCAACTAATCCATTTAGAATGATAAAGTCACTCGCCGAACAACTCTGAGGAAACCCGAAAGAAATACAACGACAGGGAAAGAAATATCTGGCCTACGTCACAGAACGTGAGCAAAGTAACGCTATACAAAAGATTACCCACATAAACAAACTCAAAGATACAATTGAAATACATCCGTCCTTCAACGATACCCAACGAATTATATACACCTCCCGTTACAAGCCTACAGCCGACCTCAGTGCTTTCGCTGAAGGTCTAGCTGAAGACTACGGAGTTGCCGAAGTCCGCCAAGTAACATGGATGAAATCACGTAGAGCAAGTTCTACTTCATACCAAATTACCTTCCCGGGACACGACGCACCGGAATTCATAGTAATCCCGTGTGAACAAGGAAGAACCAAAACCTACCCAGATCCAACATGGCCCCCAATGTGCAAAAAATACCTTGAATACGGCCACGTCATCGCATACTGCCAGCCACATACACCCCAACGTTGTGAGAAATGCGCTGGCGAGCACGACAGAAAAGACTGCACAATCCGCCACCCTAAATGCTACCACTGCTCATGCTTCCACAAGGCAGGCGACAGCGACTGCCCAGTACACAACGACCAAGAAGAAATACCTCACACAAAACGAACGCAGAGGTACTCGGAAACAAGCTATCCAAATCTGGAAAGACGATAACCCAAACCGCCTCAATTATGTCAGAGCAGTCAAATTGACAATCCAACCAAACTCCCCCGACGGCATCCACACATCATCAGAACAACATCGTAACAAGACCCCAACACTCATACCTGGCTGCAGTGCTTTCTCACTCAGCCCAGCGACCGCCCCCGCACCAGAGACGCACAGTTCTTGAAATGATTTATGCAGAGACCATAAGGAAGACGAGATGGATGCATCCCCCGCAGTCGACCACGCAACAAGGCTCACTACTACAAAAACGAAAAGGCAAAGAGATGAAGAAACCTCCGATACCCAGGCGCCACTGAGCAAAAATATCAGTAACAACACTCAAATAACGGCCTGCCAGGATCAAAACCCAGAACTACCTCCACCTGTCTCAAATGCGACTCCATTCGTGAAAAACCACTGCGAGGGACAAGATCCCCCGTTAACAAACACGACTCACGAACACACCATCAGCGAGAACAAACACGGCCTTGCTGACAGCGCTTATCTCGAAGAGCTCATCTCGAAGAGCTCATCTCGAAGAGCTCATACGCGAGACCTCTACACAACCAGTCATCTTACCTGGCCCAAATACCACGGACTCCACACCACCACCCACACAGATAAAAAAGTTACCACAGAAGGAGAGCGCACTTGTTTACAAAGCAAACAAAAAGAGTACACATCCTCGTTTTCATACAAAAGCACTCGCAGCCGCGATCGCAGCAACCAGAGCAGACCACCTTCCACCGAATGCAGACACCCCCGTGAACACTCCAGACCCGGAACCCCTGGGCAAACTAAAAAACGCGAGCGACAAAGAGCTCAAGCAAATCACGCGACCACTCTAGATCATGAAGGTCAGAGTGCGGACAGCCTTCAAAATGAACCCCAAAATACTCCAGTGGACCTGCCAGGAACTCGGGAACAAGAAAGACGAATTACTATCCTTAATCGCCACCCATGAACCTTTGGTGATAGACCTCCATGAGATCAAACTCCGAAAACCGCCGCCTTCTAAATCCCCCATTATATCATACACCGACGCGAAGGCCACACCAACGTGACAGCGCACGGTGGAGTGGCACTTATTATCCACCAAAGTGTACCTCACCTCCCTCTTCCATGAGGACAGAACTCCAAGCTATCGCCATAAAGATATGCGTCTCAAGGTCAATAACAGTGGTATCCATCTACTCATCAAGAAGCCATGACCTCTCGGAAGCTCATCAATACTCCTCCTTGACGACTTCAACAGCTACCATGAAACATGGGGATGCGTGAGATCAGACCCCTGAGGAGTGATAATGGCTAACACCGTAAACACTCGCAACCTGGTCCTTCTCAACGACGGACAACCCACCCGAATCACCCCTGAAAGTGAAACCGCCATCGATTTATCCATATGCTCCCCCATTCTGGCACCCCAACTCGTTTGGGGAGTTCTGCCATCAACACACGACAGCGATCATAACCCAGTCATCATATCGCTTCTCACCGACCCACCAAGAAACCCTGTCCCACAAGAACTTTGATTCAACTACCGTAAAGCCAGCTGGATGGAATACTCGGCGCACATTGCGTGGAGTGCCATGGACAACATCCCCGAAAACATTTCGGAACTCGACCTCGTCGCCTAAGTATACGAAAAGTTTCAAGCTGCAGCCGAGGCAAGCATTCCCCAGTATACCCCTTCAACCTTCTCTCCGAAATCATGGTGCCTACCGACGCGCAAGGTCCCCTAGGAACCGAGTAGCGTGGAAAAGGGCTTCTGCTCTATACCGAAAACTTCTAGTGGAGAAGAAACGTGAAACCTGGGCTCAATTAGTCAATACTATTAATCGAAACAGCCTCCTTTCCCAGGTGTGGGAAAAATTTAGACGTATTCAAGGAAAACCCAAGCGACCTATTAACATCCTTTCTGACGGAGGCAGAACGTATTCTTCCCACGCGGAAGTCGCAAATAAACTAGCTCAGACGTTTAGCCAGATTTCGCAATCAACAAACTACACGGCTGCTTTCCAACGGGAGAAGGACTTGCGAGAAAACGAACATCTTGACTTTACTTCTAGAAACGAAGAGGCCTATAACAAACCTTTCTCCGTCCACGAACTACAGAAAGCTCTAGACCATAGACGTGAAACTCCATCTGGGCCAGACCAGGTACACATCAAAATGATCAAGAATCTCCCAGATGACGCTCGTGAGCACTCATTGAAAGTGTTCAACACTCTGTACTCTAACTGTTTTTTTTCCTAACAATGGCGTGCATCTATAATTATCCCAATACCTAAACCCGGGAAATATCACGGTGACCCACATAACTATCGCCCCATCGCTCTTACCAGCGTCCTCAGCAAGACCATGGGAAGAATAATAAATACGCGTTTTGTCGACTACCTTGATATGCATGCAGGCCTGAACAGCATCCAGTGTGGCGGCCGCAAGCGCCGCTCTATGACGGACTACCTTGTAAGACTGGAATCAGACATTAGACAGGCATTTGTCCGAGGGGAACACGTGGTTTCCATTTTTTTCGACGTGAAAAAGCATACGATACTACCTGGAAGTATGACATCATGAAGGATCTCCACCGCAAAGGGCTGAGAGGCCACTTACCACGTTATATCCACCAATTTCTGCAAAATCGCACCTTCAGGGTTAACGTCGACGACACCCCGTCACCATCCTATCCGCAAGAAATGAGCGTCCCCCAAGGAAGCGTCCTCAGTCACTCGTTTTATACTCAAAATCGACAGATAGCAGAAATTCTCTCGCGCGACGCAAGATTGCTTTCATCACTATACGTGGACGACTTACAAATAAGCTACAGGCACCCTAGCCTCTTGACAATTCAACAGGAACTCTAGAAATGTCTAAACCTAGTCGAGAACTGGGCCTCCTTAAACGGATTCCGATTCTCGCCTCCAAAATGAAAAGCATGCTCTTTACTCTTGTGCCCGCCTTACACCTAAAACCAGCCCTAACGCTGAACAACACTCCGCCAGTATACGAAGAATCAATAAAATTCCTCGGTCTTGTGTGGGACCCTAAACTCACATGGCGACCTCATACCCACGTCGTAAATATCGAGCAAAGTAACGCTACACGAAAGATTAACGAAATAGACAAACACAAAGTAACTGTCGAAATACATCCATTCTTTAATGCTACAAGACGAATTATATACACTTCCAACTACACTTCCAAAACTGACCTGAGGGCTTTTGCAGCAGGTTTAGCAAAGGATTATGGAATCATTAACATTTCCCTAGCAGAATGGATTAAACCACAAAACATCCACACCACCGCGTACCAAATCACTTTCCCAGGACGTGACACACCGGAATTCATAGAAATCCCGGGCGAACAGGGAAAAACAAAAACTTACTCAGTGGCAACATGGCCGGCAATGTGCAAAAAAATGCCTGGAATACGGCCACGTCATCAAATACTGCCAGCCATACATACCCCAACGCTGTAAGTGGTGCGCCGGCGAGCATGACCGAAAAAACTGCACACCCCGCCAACCTAAATGCTACCACTGCTCATGCCTCCATGAGGCAGGCGACCGCAACTGCCTAAAGCAGAAGCAGTGAACCAAAAAGCAATGACGATCATACAAAATGACCGCAGATACACACGAAAACAAGCCATCCAAATCTTTTACGTCGAAAACCCAAACTGCCGTGATTTAAATTACGCCAAAGCAGTTAAATCTACAACTAAGTCTAGCCCATCATACAATACTCGCGCTTAGTTAACACAAACTACTACCATGACACCAAAATCCCTCTCCAGTACTAACAATACCACAATCAGCCCAGCGACCGCCTTCGTAATAGAGGCGGGCGCCCCAAGCAATGAATCCACCAGTGCCCAGGAAAGCACTGCGATGGGTGCTGCCTCGGTCGACTACGAGGAGAGGTCCAGTACCCCGAAAATCAACAGGCCAAGAGACGATGATTCCTCCGACGACGACCGCGGGATACGCGACACCCTCTTGCCACGAAACAAAAAGATTAGCAGCACCCCACAAACCACAGCTCGCCTCGATCAGAGCGTAGAACGACTTCTGACCTTCTTAACTGCACCCGCACCTAGCGAAAACCAAAGTGAGGTATTCAACCCTCACCTAACATGTCCAACATCAGAACATCTCCAACGAAGAGCTGATACCACAAACCACTGATCTACTATGCATCGCACTCGACTCAAATATCCCAACGACTACTACTCAGCCCATCAAAATGTTAAAAAAAAACTTCATAGAAGATAAACGCACTCGCTCAAGAAGCAAACACAAAGATCGTACTCCCCCGTCCTCCTCCTCCTACAAGAGCACTCACAGCCGAGAACGCAGTGAGTCTAGGAGATCGTGTTCTACAGAAAGCGGACGCTCATGCAAACGCTCACGATCCAGGACACCTGCGCCTCATAGACAAGAACACCACGAAAGTTCCTGCAAACCACGTGACCGCTCCAGACCATCAAGATCTGTGCGTGAAACAAATCCAAAATAACAACAACACAATACTTCAGTGGAATTACAAGGGAGTTTGAAGCAAGAAAGATGAATTATTATCGCTGATCTCCACCCATAAACCTTTGGTGGTAGGCCTCCAGGAGATCAAATTTCGTGACGCAGTCACCTTCTCTATCCCTCAATATGTCATATACCGTCGCGAAGGTCACAATAATGTGACTGCACACGGCGGAATGGCACTTATGATCCACAAAGCATACCTCATCACCTCCTCCCTCTGAGAACAGAACTCCAAGCTGTCGCAGTAAAGATATGTATCTCAAGACCTATTACAGTGGTATCTATCTACGGGTCACGAAACCACGACCTCACGGAGGCACTAATGACCGATCGGCTTAACCAACTGCATCATCCTGTACTCCTCCTTGGATGGTTCAACAGCTCCCACGAAGTGTTGGGATGCGTGAGAACAGACCCCAGAGGAGTGATAATGGCCAACACCATAGACACTCACAACCTGGTCCTTCTCAACGACGGACAACCCACACGGATTACCTTCGAAAGTGAAACCGCTATCGATTTATCAATCTGTTCCCCTTTTAGCTCCCCAACTTGTTTGGCTAGTCCTGCCTTCAACACATGACAATGATCACAACCCAGTGATTATATCGCTCCTTACTAACCGACCAAACAATCATGACGCACAAGAACTTCGATTCAGCTACCGGAAAGCCAGTTGGGAGGAATACTCGACACATGTCGCATGGGACGATGTGGAGGGACTTCCCGAGGACATTTCAGAACACGATCTTATCATACATCTATACGAAAAGCTTCTAAGCGCAGCTACCGCATGCATTCCCCAAAATTTACCCTTAACCTTTTTCCCATAACCTTGGTGTCCGGAGGTACAAGAAGCAAAGGATCGGCATGACAAGATGTGCGAGGCCTTCCGCCGCGCACGTTCCCTCAGGAACCGAGTAGCCTGGAAAAGGGAAACTGCGGTGCTCCGCAAACTTAGCGTGGAGAAGAAGCGAGGAAGCTGAACCCAATTAGTCAACACAATCAATCGAAACACCCCTCTTTCCCAAGTGTGGGGATAAATCAGACGTATCCAAGGTTGCCCCGAGCAACCTATCCACATACTGTCGGACGGAGACACTGTCTATTCTTCATACGCGGACATCACGGACAAACTAGCTCAGACTTTCAACAAACTATATGCTTCTTTCCTACGCGAAAAGATTGTAAGAGAAAGTGAGTATATCGACTTCGCTTCCACAAATGAAGAATTCTACAACAAACCTTTCTCCATCCATGAACTACAATATGCTATCGACCACACTCGTGAAACCTCACTCGGGCCGGACCGAGTGCACATCAACATGATCAAACACCTTCTGACAACGCTCTCCAGCACCTACTAAATGTGTTCAATACGCTGTATTCAAATTCATTCTTTCCCGACCAATGGCGGGAATTCGTAATTATCCCGATACCCAAGCCCGGAAAATGTCACAGCGACCCACATAACTATCGTCCCATTGCCCTAACTAGCGTCTTATGCAAGACTATGGAAAGAATGATAAACTCACGCCTAGTCGACTACCTTCAAATGCATGCGGGCCTTAACAACATCCAGTGTGATGGCCGTAAGCGCCACTCCACAACGGACCACCTCGTACGATTAGAATCAGACATTAGACAGGCCTTCGTCCGAAGAGAACATGTAGTTTCCATATTTTTCGACGTTGAAAAAGCATACGACACTACGTGGAAATACGGGATCATGAAGGATCTCCACCGTGAAGGTTTGAGAGGTCGGCTACCACTTTTCATCCACCAATTTCTACAAAATCGCACCTTTAGGGTCAAGGTTGGCGACACTCAGTCTCCGTCATATTCGCAAGAAATGGGCATCCCCCAGGGAAGCGTCCTCAGTGTCACTCTTTTTATCCTCAAAATCGATCAGTTAGCCGACATTCTTCCTTGAGACGGAAGA
>SDVV010004846.1:0-19785 GCA_016164225.1 Gammarus roeselii
TGGAAAACACAGAGACCAAACAATAACTGTGAAACTATATTTTTCTCACCTGAACATTGCAAAAAATCTATAGATAACCTTTGTTGTACATCCGCAAGAGGGAAGAGAGACAGGTCGGTTCTAGAACCCAACTGCAGCACACTGAGCAAGTATCAGGAAAATTCCCTACTTTTGTACCCCAAACACGGAACCTGACTGGCTCGAAGCACAAGCCGCCTCCGCCTCACAAGCCAACATCATGAACACAAGAACTGGGGCAGCAACAATCGCAAAAAATGATCGTAAGATACCAGTGCGCTACCGAACAAGTTCATGCCTTCGGCATGGAGGAAATATTTAAACAACTAACGTCTGCCAATACGCATTGCGCGTCTGTGAGAAACACGCGGACAAGCTGCGTTCAACTAGTTGTTCAAAAATATATTTATGAGCAGATGATTGATTTCTGGGACTGATAACAAATTTAAGCGGAAATGGCTGCTCTATTTCTCAATGTATAAATGACTTAACAGGGAGGAAAATATTGCTGCTATGTGGCGCGACCACTTCAATAACTTGAACAGTGTAAGAACGATGCTGAGTCGAATATTGTTAGTCAGTCGCTCAAGAAAAAGCAAAAAATCAAAACTAATAATAATGAAATTCGTTATTCACGAGATGAATGTTTTACTAAGTGTTCCTTAGATCGATAAAATGCATATAACCCAATGTACAACTTTGTCAAATAAGGTAATAGGATACAAATAAAGTTCGCTAGTACGATGGAACAAGTAAGAACCTTCAAAATCCTGCGACAGCTGAAAACATGTCGGAGAGACGTATTTGTCGATATCTTATGTGTCCCTCTCGTGCATATGGTCCAAATAGATCGTTGTTTTACTATCTTGCGAGGTGTTGTACTTTTGGCAGCGCCGCACCACAATAAATGCATTCAAGGAACAAATTCGGAAAGAAATACACGGACATGTTCAGCTATCCGATTACCAAATGAACAATTGTTTTTGGGCTTCCTGACAGCTTCAAGGGCGCTCTAATTCCGACTCGGAGTGAAACACTGCAAGCTACGAAAAATAAATAAAGACAGGACTAGCAGTACCGTACCAGTGGCAACATAGCGAACAATTGAACTAATAGACTAGCATTAAAAAGTCCAACATATAGAGATGATAATACATCATGTTGAAACCTGCTTCTGTCCACGTATTCAGGGATCGTTCCTACCTTATGCTAGCGCATAGTGAAGAGAATGGGCCGCGATTGGTGGATAAAGTGGCATCCGACTCTTAAAGTTCCACAAGTTGCTCGGCCCAGAAAAAGAGCTACAAGTACAAACGTGTCTGTATCAAATAACAATTGCAGTTGCTGCATTCAAACACAACAGCGCGCAACAGAGCTTCCGCGTGTTGGGGAAAGGGGAAGTATTTAGTCACATTTTGGCCATCATTTTCCGGGACGTATCTAGTAAACGAGTTTACTAGAGCTAGCCCTGACAGTCTCTTTGATCAAGACTACAACACAAGGAATAGAAATAATGGACGATTCTGCAGCTAGAACCATTCACAACATCAGTGGCCAATTTGGAACCGTTCACCACATCATCTGGTAAACAATAGTAACGTAAACATATTAAGAAAACGCCTCGACGAACACTGGGAGAGTAATCCACCCCCTTACTAAGAAAATGGCGCTTAAGGGCCATTGACGCCAAAGCTTTACAAGTGTTTACAAAGGTGCAACAACCTCCGTTCCAGCCTTCAGCAGCGGTCATTCCTAATTGATTGATTCCTCATCTAAGCTGGGCTAGTTGTACTGCAAATTCAATATTTCAGTTTGCTAGAATCAACCCTTCAGCCCGTCCCAGCCCTACTACTACTACTACTACTGTCACTACATATAATGTGCTCACAACATGAATAGGCAGATAGGAATTTTTCATTATTTATTTTAATATTGAGATCATCCTACACAAGCACATTCTGCCCACCTCTTTTGAGTGGGTTGGTGCATGTCCCTCACTATAATAAATGGCATCCAGGAAGGGATTATTAATCTTTATATTTTGGTGCTGGTAGCTTTAAGCACTTTTTCCTTAGATTAATCACGAACGAATTTAAAGCTTGTGGTTCCGCTGCAGCATGTTAACTATAACTATAAATACATTCGGTGGATGAAGGCATATCAAAACACTTATAATTGCACTACTTTTCTTTATAGATGGGGCCACGGGAAGATGCCTCCATCATTTACTTCTTAAGGACCCCAAAGATAGGAAAATCCCTGGCCCCAACGGTTGCCAGCGGCTGTATATACATTTATTTTTATATAAAATTCATGTGGCAGCAAAGCTGACTGGATCAGCAGGTTTTTGTTGGTACTGAGAGTCCCTACAACGCGGAAAAATATTAAAACACGTTGTTCTGAAGGACACTCCGTTCTATTTTTAGCAGCAGGAATTTCCTATGGCCAATAAATGCCCACCACCGCCCGCAGTCGTGCAGAAAAGAATGAGGCTAGTAGCATAGACCAAGAGGGTTGTAACTGGAGACAGTCGTGTTGAAACACTGAGAGGAAGGAGTCATCGCGACACGCGTATAGATCGTAACATAAGTATATTTGTATGTAATCCGGATGGATCATTACTTAATACGCATCGAAATTACAATACGTTAATGTCGTCACGTCTGTTTGTCGGTTAGTGAGTTTGTTTGTTTCTTTGAGAGTTCACGCGGTAATGAACAACACCCAGGCTATATAATTGTGATTGGGGTACTCTCGGCAAGAAGAAGACATTATTTGTCTGGTCGATGGTATCAGCGCTGTCAATTGTTTTTTGTCATTTTTCGTTTGAATTCGTCGTTTGGCTTTGGAGGACAAGCGTACATAGTTGTTCACGAAGTAAAAGTACCAAGCAAGCAACGTTAACTCATAACACTTACTCAAAAAACAAAACTTTCATTTCACAGTAAATTTCATAGGAAATATATACCTACTTCTTAAGGCCAAGTCTGGCTCCATGAGTGCATCGAGGGGCCGAGAATGGATTTTGGAATGAAAGTTAGTGATGGTGTAGAAGTGATGGTGTAGAAAAGCGGACTGATAACAATTACATGCAGGAAGAATTGTCTTTCTATAGAAAAGACAATAAACTAGACCCATTGTCCAGGCACATGGAATACATTCTGCAGACTCGGAGCGCCCTCTGGCTGATGGACACCGCATTACCTCACCAAGCGTTTACAAATAGATGTTGAATAATGAGTGATTGGCTCTTCGATGGTTGAAATAAACATTCAGGTTTCATTACGCTTCATACTATATAGGTGCTTTCGAAATTTAGTTTCAAAGCATGGACCAGCTGCTGCAGGGAGTAAAAAAGTTGCTTAGTTGTTGGGATGCAACTTAAAGTAACGTGAGCATAGGGCGTCGTCAGCTGCCCGAGGGGCAAAGAAGCTGCAGCTATCCCAAACGAAAGTACGCCGACAGTTGATGCTAACTGCTTCATATTATTTTTTTGCCTAATCTAGGCTACGACGCAATTTTTAATTTCAAGCAGCAGCCAGCCGGTCAAGGTATTGTGATGTTTCAATGATTTCCCCAGTTGCAATTGCTTAATTTATAGTTTTGCATTTTTTCATGACGTTCTCATTATTGGTCACTTGAGTGAATCCGAATCGTAAATAAAGGCTATTTTAGAAAAGGCAAGATGAAAATTTTTGAGCAGAAGCATTGGACAACAAAAACGTTCGTCGTATCATTTTTACGAGATGCACGGGTTAAAGATTCATTCAATAACGAGTTTGAGGGGCCGCATGGTGGACGGATCCTATATTGAGTATCTTAAACAACAAATCAATGAACTGAATCAAGTAGGTAAGAGTTGGCTTGAATTGGGCAGAGCAAAGACACTAAACCATACAAAGAAGCGCACGCTCTTGTTAGGGCCTTGATTTTTTGTTCGTCTGTCTATTTTGGTCCGTTCGTCCGATGGCAGCATCGGCCACCTTATCAAATTTATTCAAATCTTGCCTGGCGCTTATGTGTACCCATAGTGCATTGTTTTGTTTCATTTATAATCAATTTTGAGGTAAAATACCGCAACATAAATCACAATAGCAAAGTATTTATCTGATATCAATCCTAGGCCATCTAAAAGATGGCCCTTCAAATCGGACGGATAAAAAAAATGCGTGCGCGCCTTGGAGCGCGTAGTTGATTGTCTTTGCTCCAACAGTGCTACTGCCTGGTGTAGGGTAGTGTTTGGGCTAATAGAGTTACCGCCTGGTGTAGAGTAGTGTTTGGGCTAATAGTGTTACTGCCTGGTGTAGGGTAGTGTTTGAGCCAATAGTGTTACCGCCTGGTGTAGGGTAGTGTTTGGGCTAATAGTGTTACCGCCTGGTGTAGGGTAGTGTTTAAGCTAATAGTGTTACCGCCTGGTGTAGGGTAGTGTTTGAGCCAATAGTGTTACTGCCTGGTGTAGGGTAGCGTTTGGGCGAATAGTGTTACCGCCTGGTGTAGGGTAGTGTTTGGGCTAATAGTGTTACTGCCTGGTGTAGGGTAGTGTTTGGACCAATAGTGTTACCGCCTGATGTAGGGTAGTGTTTGGGCTATTAGTGTTACCGCCTGGTGTAGGGTAGTGTTTGGGCTAATAGTGTTACCGCCTGGTGTAGGGTTGTAATTGGGACAATAGTGTTACCGCCTGATGTAGGGTAGTGTTTGGGATAATAGTGTTACCGCCTGGTGTAGGGTAGTGTTTGGGCTAATAATGCTACCGCCTGGTGTAGAGTAGTGTTTTGGCTAATAGTGTTACCGCCTGGTGTAGGGTAGTGTTTGGGCCAATAGTGTTACCGCCTGGTGTAGGGTAGTGATTGGGCTAATAGTGTTAGCGCCTGGTGTAGGGTAGTGTTGGGGCTAATAGTGTTATCGCCTGGTGTAGGGTAGTGTTTGGGCTAATAGTGTTACCGCCTTTTGTAGGGTAGTGTTTGGGCTGATAGTGTTACCGCCTGGTGTAGGGTAGTGTTTGGGCTAATAGTGTTACCGCCTGGTGTAGGGTAGTGTTTGGGCCAATAGTGTTACCGCCTGGTGTAGGGTAGTGTTTGGGCTAATAGTGTTGCCGCCTGGTGTAGGGTAGTGTTTGGGCTAATAGTGTTAACGCCTGGTGTAGGGTAGTGTTTGGTTAATAGTGTTACCACCTGGTGTAGGGTAGTGTTTGGGCTAATAGTGTTACCGCCTGGTGTGGGGTAGTGTTTGGGCTAATAGTGTTACCGCCTGGTGTAGGGTAGAGTTTGGGCTAATAGTGTTATCGCCTGGTGTAGAGTAGTGTTTAGGCTAATAGTGTTACCGCCTGATGTACGGTATTGTTTGGACTAATAGTGCTACCACCTGGTGTAGGGTAGTGTTTGGGCTAATAGTGCTACCACCTGGTGTAGGGTAGTGTTTCGACTAATAGTGCCACCGCCTGGTGTAGGGTAGTGTTTGGGCTAATAGTGCTACCACCTGGTGTAGGGTAGTGTTTGGACTAATAGTGCTACCACCTGGTGTAGGGCAGTGTTTGGGCTAATAGTGTTACCGCCTGGTGTAGGGTAGTGTTTCGACTTATAGTGCTACCGCCTGGTGTAGGGTAGTGTTTGTGCTAATAGTGCCACCGCCTGTTGTAGGGTAGTGTTTGGGCTAATAGTGCTACCACCTGGTGTTGGGTAGTGTTTGGACGAATAGTGCTACCGCCTAGTGTAGGGTAGTGTTAGGGCTATTAGTGCTACCACCTGGTGTTGGGTAGTATTTAGGCTAATAGTGCTACCACCTGTTGTTGGGTATAGTTTGGGCAAATAGTGCTACCGCCTGGTGTAGGATAGTGTTTGGGCTAATAGTGCTGTCGCCTGGTGTAGGATAGTGTTTGGGCTAATCTGCTACCACCTGGTGTTGGGAAGTGTTTCGGCTAATAGTGTTCTACCTGGTGTTGGGTAGTGTTTGGGCTACTAATGCTACCGCCTGGTGTAGGGTAGTGTTTCGACTAATAGTGCCACCACCTGGTGTAGGGTAGTGTTTGGGCTAATAGTGCTACCACCTGGTGTAGGGTAGTGTTTGGACTAATAGTGCTACCACCTGGTGTAGGGCAGTGTTTGGGCTAATAGTGTTACCGCCTGGTGTAGGGTAGTGTTTCGACTTATAGTGCTACCGCCTGGTGTAGGGTAGTGTTTGTGCTAATAGTGCCACCGCCTGGTGTAGGGTACTGTTTGGACTAATAGTGCTACCACCTGGTGTTGGGTAGTGTTTGGACGAATAGTGCTACTGCCTAGTGTAGGGTAGTGTTAGGGCTATTAGTGCTACCACCTGGTGTTGGGTAGTATTTAGGCTAATAGTGCTACCACCTCGTGTTGTGTAGTGTTTGGACAAATAGTGCTACCGCCTAGTGTAGGGTAGTGTTAGGGCTATTAGTGCTACCACCTGGTGTTGGGTAGTATTTAGGCTAATAGTGCAACTGCCTGGTGTAGGGTAGTGTTTGGACTGATAGTGCTACCACCTGTTGATGGGTAGTGTTTGGGCTAATAGTACTACCGCCTAGTGAAGGGTAGTGTTTGGACTAATAGTGTACCGCCTGGAGTAGGGTAGTGTTTGGACTTATAGTGCTGCCACATGTTGATGGGTAGTATTTGGGCTAATAGTGTTACCGCCTGGTGTAGGGTAGTGTTTGGGCTAACAGTGCTACCGCCTGGTGTAGAGTAGTGTTTGGACTAATATTGATACCGCCTGGTGTAGGGTAGTGTTTGGGCTAATAGTGCTACCGCCTGGTGTAGGGTAGTGTTTGGACTTATAGTGCTACCGCCTGGTTTACGGTAGTGTTTGTGCTAATAGTGCCACCGCCTGGTGTAGGGTAGTGTTTGGGCTAATAGTGCTACCACCTGGTGTTGGGTAGTGTTTGGACAAATAGTGCTACCGCCTAGTGTAGGGTAGTGTTAGGGCTATTAGTGCTACCACCTGGTGTTGGGTAGTATTTAGGCTAATAGTGCTACCACCTGTTGTTGAGTAGAGTTTGGGCTAATAGTGCTATCGCCTGGTGTAGGATAGTGTTTGGGCTAATAGTGCTGTCGCCTGGTGTAGGATAGTGTTTGGGCTAATCTGCTACCACCTGGTGTTGGGAAGTGTTTCGGCTAATAGTGTTCCACCTGGTGTTGGGTAGTGTTTGGGCTAATAATGCTACCGCCTGGTGTAGGGTAGTGTTTGGGCTAATAGTGCTACCACCTGGTGTTGGGTAGTGTTTGGACAAATAATGCTACCGCCTAGTGTAGGGTAGTGTTAGGGCTATTAGTGCTACCACCTGGTGTTGGGTAGTATTTAGGCTAATAGTGCTACTGCCTGGTGTAGGGTAGTGTTTGGACTGATAGTGCTACCACCTGTTGATGGGTAGTGTTTGGGCTAATAGTACTACCGCCTAGTGAAGGGTAGTGTTTGGACTAATAGTGTACCGCCTGGTGTAGGTTAGCTTTTGGACTTTTAGTGCTGCCACCTGTTGATGGGTAGTATTTGGGCTAATAGTGTTACCGCCTGGTATAGGGTAGAGTTTGGGCTAATAGTGATACTTCCTGGTGTAGGTTAGTGTTTGGACTAATAATGCTACCACCTGGTGTAGGGTAGTGTTTGGGCTAATAGTGCTACCGCCTGGTGTAGGGTAGTGTTTGGGCTAATAGTGCTACCGCCTGGTGTAGGGTAGTGGCTGGGCTAACAGTGTTACCGCCTGGTCTAGGGTAGTGTTTGGACTATTAGTGCTACCGCCTGGTGTAGGGTAGTGTTTGGGCTAATAGTGCTACCGCCTGGTGTAGGATAGTGTTTGGGCTAATAGTGCTACCGCCTGGTGTAGGGTAGTGGTTGGGCTAACAGTGTTACCGCCTGGTGTAGGGTAGTGTTTGGACTAATAGTGCTACCGCCTGGTGTAGGCTAGTGTTTGGGCTAACAGTGTTACCGCCTGGCGTAGGGTAGTGTTTGAACTAATAGTGCTACCGCCTGGTGTAGGGTAGTGTTTGGGCAAATAGTGCTACCGCCTGGTGTTGGGTAGTGTTTGGGCAAATAGTGCTACCGCCTGGTGTAGGGTAGTGTTTGGGCTAATAGTGCTACCGCCAAGTGTATGGTAGTGTTTGGGCAAATAGTGCTACCGCCTGGGCAGTATTTGATCCGAGGCAAATGATAAGACTTATTCACAATCAGTGTGTTCGAGATGATCTTACTCAGCCTGGACCAGCTGCTGCAAGGGATAAAGAATAACTTCGATTGTCGTGGGTTGCAAAATTATGCATGAGTAGCCCGTGTTGGTAGAGACATTCGAGCCATCTGACGATATGGTGTACCTTGAACGCATTTGCTGTTATTGGGAGTATAGAATTGCTTAGCAGTCTTGACACAGCAACAATTAACGTGGGCCACCCGTCCGTTATAATATATGGTCTTGCAGCATATAAAAAGACGGTGCACCTCAAACGCACCTCTACTGAGGGAACATACGAAAGCTACGCTATAGAACGTTGTACACAATAGGTCAGTTCATGATGATGTCACCTGGCCTGCACCAGCTGTCCGTGGAGGCAAGAAATTATTTCGTATTCGTGACAGCCAAAAATGAAGTCCGACAGAACACAGATCAGCTGAGACATGAAAGCTAGAACTTCTTTAAGCGATGATCCGTCTAAAAGGCAACTGTTGAATAATATTGAGTCAATGATCCTTCTCACAGGCAACTGTTGAATAATATCGAGTCAATGATCCTTCGCAAAGACAACTGTTGAATAATATCGAGTCAATGATCCTTCGCACAGGCAACTGTTGAATAATATCGAGTCAATGATACTTCGCACAGGCAACTGTTGAATAATATCGAGTCAATGATACTTCGCACAGGCAACTGTTGGATAATATCGAGTCAATGATCCTTTGCACAGGCAACTGTTGAATAGTATCGAGTCAATGATACTTCCTTCGCCCAGGCAACTGTTGAATAATATTGAGTCAATGATTCTTTGCACAGGCAACTGTTGAATAATATCGAGTCAATGATACTTCGCACAGGCAACTGTTGAATAATATCGAGTCAATGATACTTCGCACAGGCAACTGTTGAATAATATCGAGTCAATGATACTTCGCACAGGCAACTGTTGAATAATATCGAGTCAATGATTCTTTGCACAGGCAACTGTTGAATGATATCGAGTCAATGATCCATCACAAAAGCAACTGTTGGATATTACTGAATCGTTTATTTTGGTCAGGGTTTCAAAATCAACCGTATAAAGCTTTGAACTTAAAACAGGAAAACTCAGTATTTTTTACGCTTCAAATTCTTTGTAAACGTACATTAAACGGTGCCTTGATTTATTTACAGTGATGGGAATTTACAGTAAGGGCAAAAGACCAATAGATTTACACAATGACCTTGAGTTAGGAAAGGAGATTTGTGTCAAGAATTTGTAGCAGAGTGCAAGGCAGGCTAGCGTATTTTAGACGCATTTAGGATTCCAAACGAAATGCAAAGAGTTTCTCTCATGCTCGAGGGTTAAGAGACGTACACAAACAAAGTTCGGAGACATCTTAACTTGCCAGATACACTTTCTCCAGTCTGCAGGCAATGTTTTGCTTCTCTAACAACTTTACGACCTAAGAAGTATGAATAAGTACGTAGTAGTCCGAGGATCATACGTGGACTAGAGGGAAATATGGGTGGTAGTAAGACTTGAAAGAGTCAGATAAGCATTAAAGAGTATAAGACAAAAACAAGGGTCAGAGGCGCTTACAAGGATCGCAGATGATATGCTCGGAACGCTGCTAAGTATACAACATTATGAATGACGCAATATGGGTTTACAGTTTTATTTGAAGGGATTGTGATGAAAGTTAGAGGTTCGTTAATGAAGTGTGTTAAGGAATATATGTGAGAGGGCTTAAGATTTATTGACAGTTTCCATCAGTGCAACTTTGTCGTGACACCATTGAATGTTAAACTATTTCTTCTCAAATTAAAATCCATTTGGACTGGAGGATGAGGCAGATGATTTGTGAATTATAAAGGAATGGATTTTACCACAAATAATCGACGTAAACGTTCTAATGGAGCCTCCCCTTCCTCCACATTAACAGTAAGCCACCCGTGCGAGGCTGGTCTTCGTCATGTGGGGGATTAAACCCGATAGCGGGTTAGTTTGACCGACAGGGATCTGCCGCAAGCCGCTGGACTGTGGGCCATGACATGTGGGCCATGACAGGTTGACATGTAGGCCATGACACATGTCAAAAAGTATTTAAGCGATTGCGCGATTGCAGTATAGGCCACGAGGGATATAGCCTCATAGTATTGCAGTATTAACCACGAAGGATATAGAGTTATAGTAGTGTAGTATTGGCAACGAAGGATAAAGCGTCAGAGTATTGTAGTATTGGTCACGAGGGATATAGCGTCATAGTATTGCAGTATTGATCACGAAGGATATAGAGTTATAGGATTGTAGTATTGGCCACGAAGGATAAAGCGTCATAGTTTTGAAGTATTGGCCACGAGGGATATAGAGTTATAGGATTGTAGTATTGGCCACGAAGGATATAGCGTCATAGTATTGCAGTATTGGCCACGAGGGATATAGCTTCAAAGTATTGCAGTATTGGCCACGAGGGATATAGCGTCATAGTATTGTAGTATTGGCCACGAAGGATATAGCGTCAAAGTATTGAAGTATTGGCCACGAGGGATAGAGCATTATGATTTTGGCCCACTCAATCTATCCTAAATCGATTCAAATGTTGCTGGTTGCTGTGGCGGGAGTTGGCCACGATAAACTCATCCATGCATGGCCGACAATCAGTCAGAGGCTATTTTGGACCTAGAGAAGCCACAAGGATTCACCAATCATTTCTGATACGACACCCTCAACAAAAACAAAACAAAGATTGTTACCAGCTTTGCGTCATAAACTAAAATGATATGACATTAGATTTATAGACTGTCGCACATTGTGAATGAATCTGGGCAGCTGCCTACGCCTGCCACTCCGCCCACTTCTTAAAGCCGACCCTGCTGCAGTCTCGACAAGGTCCTCATGGCTTAGGGTTTCGTGGCCCTATCTTCTCAGATGGTGGTTATGTGGGATGAACCAACTGTTACAGAACATTTATATGTTTTCATTTTTATTTTAAAAACTTCAGTTGGCTGGAAGTCGCACTCTCGGATCATCAAATTCCCTAGATTTCGCTGAAAGAGTCGTCACCGAAGTTTTCGACTTAACCATTCTCTGTCGACGTTCAGGAGTCACTTTCACGTGTGGAAGCAGTGGCACACCAAGTGGAGGGCCACGGGACTATGCCCCCTCCTCATATTGGTCCCAATTCATCAGACTGAACAACTTCTTCCACTTCGGTTACTTATGGAACTAGTACAATTTCCAGCGTCGTCCCACTAGACGGCTTGAGCTCAACATGGACGATCCCATGTGTTGTTGTTGCTGTAGTTCTGCAAAGGATTGGGTAAAGGCTTCCTTAGACGTACAACACTGATCGCATTTCACTTCTGCTTTCACAAGGTTTGTCTACATTGAACGTCTTGATTACAACCATGTCATATTAATGTGTTTACAGCACAGCTTAGAGAAGATCTATTTTAGGCAACAGCAACTCCATGTTTCTTACTAAAACTTTGATTCTTTGATTTTTATTTGGCCGGGCTGATATTTCAGCTATGGAGCTCTTCACTTTTGGTGACCGTGATGCTGTCGGGGAAGTTGCCTCACTTTTGGTGACCAGAGCCATTACGTGATGCTGTCGGGAGAGTTGCCTCACTTTTGGTGACCAGAGCCAGTAGGTGATGCTGTCGGGGGAGTAGCCTCACATTTGGTGACCAGAGCCAGTACGTGATGCTGTCGGGTGAGTTGCCTCACTTTTGGTGACCAGAACCAGTACGTGATGCTGTCGGGGGAGTTGCCTCACTTTTGGTGACCAGAGTCAGTACGTGATGCTGTCAGTGGAGTTGTGTTGCGCTTTCGTAGCCCGATATCCTCTCTTTTGCTACCCAATCTGTATCCCTGTTCTGTGCGTTTCGTTTGTTTCTTGTAGGCTGTCGTTTCCCGGGCCAGGTGTTTCGATTGTTTCTTGTGTGCCGTCTTTCCCCGGTCTCAATTTTCCGTTTACATCTTGTTCGCCATCGTTTTCGTGACAAAGCGTTCAACTTGTTTCTTACTCACAGTCGTGTTTGAGTTCCGCAGCGTCATTTTCCGGTATTTAAGTTCCGATTGTTTCTTATGTACCGCCGTTACAAGTTCGTGGTGTCCGTTTGTTTCTTTCCCGCAGTCATTTCACAGTCTCCTTATAGCTGGATGCCCCGTGTTGAATTACTTTCCTACCTCAGCAATGAAGGAAATGACGAAGTGTGTTATACCGCTTCTTTCATACCGCTGGAACAGTTCAAGTCTCCCTTCGATCAAATTTTTGTTTTTGACGCAGTGGAAGCTTCCTTGGTGGGCGACATTTGTAGCGTCACCGTTGTGATTTATCCTGAGCTTGATTTCCTCCGTGTCGTCCATCCTTGGCACTATGTACGTAATTATACCATTGGCTGTTATATTTTTCATCGTTTCCATATGGTTTCTGCACTTTTCAGAAGTTCCTATGATCGAAATTGCTGATAAGTTTTTTTGTGCCTTGAGGTTTGCTATTGCTACTTGGATTTTAATTTTGTACTCCTCTTTAGTGCTTATTGTTTCATCAGATTGGTGGGTGCTTGTGCTGTAGCCCAGGACGGCGAAACAGTTCCTTATTTAGCCTTCTGTTATTTAAACACTTTATTTTGATGTTTGACGTTGAAACCGCCTTCTAAAAAGCCCACGGTTGCAATCTCTCCTGCATTAGAACACTTAGCAGCTTTTAGTGTTAGAACATTATTTTGAGGGTCAGTTTGCTGTTCCCTTCCCTTTGTGCTCCATGGCTCTGTCACCGTTCATATGAGCACTTTTTGCTTGTCCATCTACCAGTCCGCAATAATCGACGAATTTTTCATCTACCAGTCTGCAATAATCGACAAATTTTTCATCTACCAGTCAGCAATAATCGACGATTTTTTCATCTACCAGTCCGCAATAATCGACGAATTTTTCATCTACCAGTCCGCAATAATCGACGAATTTTTCATCTACCAGTCCGCAATAATTGACGAATTTTTCATCTACCAGTCAGCAATAATCGACGATTTTTTCATCTACCAGTCCGCAATAATCGACGAATTTTTCATCTACCAGTCCGCAATAATCGACGAATTTTTCATCTACCAGTCCGCAATAATCGACGAATTTTTCATCTACCAGTCAGCAATAATCGACGATTTTTTCATCTACCAGTCCGCAATAATTGACGAATTTTTCATCTACCAGTCAGCAATAATCGACGATTTTTTCATCTACCAGTCCGCAATAATCGACGAATTTTTCATCTACCAGTCCGCAATAATCGACGAATTTTTCATCTACCCGTCCGCAATAATCGACGAATTTTTCATCTACCAGTCAGCAATAATCGACATTGGCCCTCTAATGATATTCCTACAGAGGTTGTAATGTAGTTACCACGCTTCTAAGCATTGCCGAGATTTCGTCCAAGTAACGTCGATAAATGCAGCTCTGGTGTGTCCAGTGTGCCCTGCACGTGTGACCGTTTCATTCTGAAGTACCACCATTATATACATATAAATGTATATAGATATATGTGCTAACAGTGTCGCACGTCATGATGTCGTGCCCAGCCATCGCAGCCGACAGGCACAATCACCATGTTGAGTCGGTGCGCGATCTGTGGGAGCGCCCGCGGAACAGCCTCTATTTTTTCAGAGCTGTAGGTCTAATATAAGGCCCTGCCACCGATCGTAACCCTCCCTGCATGCGCATGTCGGGGTTTATCGGGGCTCTCTGATGGTGCGCCGGCCGCGGCTCCTCCACCGTATTATGAGTTCGACCAGCAATTAAACAATTTCCAGATGCCTGATTATGACAGAGACTTGTAAATGCACGAAAAGCTACCCCTTGCAACCCCAAGAAGCCTGTGCAAATTGATCACCTAAAGATAATAATCAAAGCCTGAATAAGTTGTGCGATTCAGTCATATGAGGAAGATGGGCTGGGTTTAAACTTTACGGGCAAGACTGAGTGGGACTCACCTCTTGAGATTAGTCGTCTTGGTGACTTGCTTGTGCCCAGCGAGCTGATGGCCAGACACATGAAGAAGAACACTGTCTCTCACCCATTCTAGCGAGCATCAAATAGTTCCCCCATAGTCGGGAACAACAATAGAAAAATTCCGCACTCCTGAGGAATAAAATGGGAAGTTGGGAACGTGCAGTGAATCCTTATCATGAACCTCTTGATAGGGCAAGGCTTAGCGGAGAAATTAGATGGTAGTTAGCAGTTGGCAAGCCTCAAGGTAAAACTCGCTTTTTGAGTTCATCTGATCCTCATTTCCACCACAGCCTCAACGCAAGTCATAATAGACTCCCCCGTAGGGCTCGATGATCATGGATTCCAATAGGCTCGCACGCCTCAATGTGCGAGAAAAAACAACGCTTTTAAAGGTAGAAAATTTTGAAAATTTTAGCAATGTCAGACGGACGCTGGTGCGCACAAGAAAAAGGCTTAGACGAAATGTATCTCCGCTTCCAATCATTTAGAACTTCTAGAGTAATATGTACGCACGCTAGTGCGTTCAGGTAGCGTCGTTGAGACTTGTATAAGGTTTACGGCTACACGGATAATGTCAGCTTCGACAGCAACGCAACACGACCTAGAACGTTACGCGGTCTAGGTCGATTAAAGTACACTTCATTTATTCAGGTAAGACTCAGACGAAACGAATCCTCGCCTCCAATAATTTAGAACTTCAAGAGTAATATGTACGCATGCTAGTGTGCACAGGTATCATTGTTGAGACTGGTACAAGGCTTAGGGCTACACGGACAGAGTCAGCTCCGACTTCAACGAAACACAATGTTTACAGCTACGCGGTCTAGTTTAGTAGAGGTACAGCTTATTTAATCAGGTATGATAAAGACTCAGACGAAACGAATCGAATCCCCCTCCATCTACTCAGAACTCCAAGAGTAATATGCACGCGCGCCCGTGCGCACAGACAGTGTCATCGAAAATGGTACAAGGTCTATGGCTTCACGGATTAGATCAACTCCAACCGCAACGCATCACAAGGCTTATAGCTACACAGTCCATGTCAACCCCAGAAACTACATATGGTTTGTGCACGCGCGAACGAGCACAGCCTGAAGAAAAACACCCATTCACAAAATCACAAATAGGAACTCTCGCACATATACACCAGAATTATTATACATGACAAAATTGTGGATCGTGAAGAAGAAAGTAAGGGCAGGTTCGTCATGGGCAGAAATTGCTTATATTATTTACTTAGCACTTATTGTTAAAGGGGATAGGGTGGGGGGCCATAGGTTCCTTGGGTCCCAAAAGAGCCCGATGAATCCCGGAGGCTAACCCAAATCCACCGGGTCTTCCCGAGCTCCCTGGGTCCCTGAGACCACTCGTCTCAGCTCATCTCGGCTTGTCTAGAATCATTTCGGCCAGCCTCGGTTCGTCGAGACCAACTCGGCTCGTCTCAACATGTTTCGACTGATCTCGACGCACTTCGACCAGCCTCGACGTGGCTCTCCCCCTCTGCGCTAGTAATCATTTGATTGTAATAACGATTTTTTTCACTCAATCATTTTAGGGTGGGAGAGGGGTGGTAGAGGTACCTCGGGTTCCAAAAGAGTCCGACGAACCCGGAGGGTAACCCAAGTCCGCCTGGTCCCCCGAGCCCCCCAAGTCCCCTCGTCTTAGCTCATTTCGGCTTGTCTCGATTCATTTCGGCCAGTCTCGGCTCGTCGCGACCAATTCGACTCGCCTCAACATGTTTCGGCTGATCTCGACGCGACCCTCGCCCTCTGTGCCAGCAATCCGAGGCCTGTAATAATCAATTGTTCTACTCTAACATTTCACATATATACATTTTTCTGTGTATGGGTTTTATAACGTGGGGAGGAGTAAGCAGGGGTCTCAAGGTCCAGAGGGGCCTCAAGCGGGTCCCGAAGTTTCTCAAGGGGTCCAAATGGTCTCAAGGGTGTCCCAAAGAGCTTCGGAAGGGTCCAAGTAGACCCCCTAAATCCTCCTGATTTTCTAGTCCCCCGGGTTCCCGAAACCCCCGGGTACCTCGAGTCCCGCGGGTGTCACGAATACCCCTCCCCATTCTCGGGTCACCTAGTCTCAGCCAGCCTCGGTTCGTCTCGATTCGTCGCCTCGCCAGTCGACTCGTCTCCACTCGCCTCAACCTGCCTAGACTTGCCTCGTACCCTCCACGCACAGTGCCATTCAAGACTTTCACTCTCTAAGATCAACATCAACATTATTTAACCATTTAGCCATCTAAACGCTTAGCTGTGCTCGGTCATTTATTAGGCGCCCGGGAGAGCGCAAATTCTCCCACCGTAGGTTGGACTAGACTAACTAACACACCGCATAGTCCACCTAAGGCCCGTGCGGGTGTCTAACGATACGTAATTATATAACTAATCCAAAATTTATCACCATGAAAAAGGGCACAGATACAAAATAGAGCCCTCGAAATAAGGAATAATAAAATATTAAAATAAAGTGTGATTGATCTATAAAATGAATAATGAATGATCATCCATCCACCCCAAGGTAAAACTCACTACCTTCCTTTCTACAGGTGGTCAATCACGGTTATTCAATCCCATCTTCATTCAGTGCGTAGAAAATTATCCAAAAAAACGCTCTCTTTGCAGGGAGATTTCAGAGAGGTTATTTCTCTTAAGGGACACTGTTTGGAGGTAGATCTTAGAGAGGTTACCTTCTTAAGGGACAATGTATGGAGGTAGATCTTAGAGAGGTTACCTTCTTAAGGGACAATGTATGGAGGTAGATGTTAGAGAGGTTATTTCTCTTAAGGGACACTGTTTGGAGGTAGATCTTAGAGAGGTTACCTTCTTAAGGGACAATGTATGGAGGTAGATCTTAGAGAGGTTACCTTTCTGAAGGGACGCTGTTTGCAGGTAGATCTTAGAAAGGTTGCCGTTCTTAAGGAACACTGTTCGGAGGTAGATCTTTGAGAGGTTACCTTTCTGAAGGGAAATAGAGCATTGGCGTACATGCACAGCGTGAGCAACTGCATATGAAAGCACTCATGCCTGAGAGCGACCGCTCACTGCATTGCTTGGCTGCTGCATGACCTGCATGGCCGAGCCGGCGTTGGCGTGTATCAATGCTGGTCAGATCACCGAGGATTGATAAATCGATAGTTTAAGTATCGATGCTTGGAATAATCTTTGTTTGATGTATCGATGTTGGAAATATCGATGCTTGGAATATCGATACCTGAAGTATAGCTATTTAAAGCAGCAATGTTTGGGATGACGATAAATTCTAGACATGTTTTTAGAGCAGCGTTTCCCATTCTTCCCCGTGGCGTTGTCTAATTAAAGAGTGAAACGAACTCTTCATTGTTACAGGTTATTTATTTATTTCTTGTACAGACTCCAAACTGAAGCACACCTTCCTGACTATTTCCAGCACAAAACAAAATTATTCCATGCTTCACGTTTACTGCAGTAGGTCGACTCAATTTTCTGGCCGTGAACTCATCACAAAAACGTGGTGCAGTCCCTTGCTGTACGTAGCATAATTTGAGTGCACATACAAAACAAATATACCTCTACATCAAAAATAGTCTCGCACACAGTCGTGTAATATCAAAGAAAGAAATACGTCTCATGTGATGTTTTGATCTAAAAATCCCTGCGGTCAAGACACTGTAACTAGCAAGAGTAGTTTGTCCAACTCTGACCCGCTCATTTCGGACAGAGTAATGAACAAATGTAATTAGTTACTTCCATTAGCTTAGCAATGTGTGTACTTTTCTCACTGCAGGGATGCTGGAATCAGAACTTAAAAGGCAGCGTTTTTATTTCACTGGAAATAACAATAGACACAAACTAACTTATTTTGTGTGACATTAAATTCATTAAATCAAATAAATCCGTTCGAATTGCTGCGGATGTGGAATGTGGATTTGAAGATGTTAATGTTGGGGAAAAAGCCTCCTGAAGCTGTCCCCCTGCGACCTCACACCGAATACTTCTCAAGTAAGCTGTCAATTCAAGCGCTTCGTTGCAATATCTCGAAACAGTCACAGGTGGATTTGTACTTCAAAATAACTTAGACATTTTTATCCCCTTATAAGTGGATGCTTAAAAAATAATCAATGATTGTGGCTCATTTATGCACAATTCAGCACAATTCACAATATCCTCATGATTTGATTGTGGCACATCAATGCACAATTCAGCACAATTCACATTATCCTCATGGTTTGATTGTGGCTCATTAATGCACAATTCAGCACAATTCACGATATCCTCATCATTTGATTGTGGCTCATTGATGTACAATTCAGCACAATTCACGATATCCTCATGATTTGATTGTGGCTCATTAATGCACAATTCGGCGCAATTCACAATATCCTCATCATTTGATTGTGGCTCATTAATGCACAATTCAGCACAATTCACAATATCCTCATCATATGATTGTGGCTCATTAATGCACAATTCAGCACAATTCACAATATCCTCATCATTTGATTGTGGCTCATTAATGCACAATTCAGCACAATTCACAATATCCTCATCATTTGATTGTGGCTCATTAATGCACAATTCAGCACAATTCACAATATCCTCATGATTTCAGAAGGAGCAAAATAATAGCATTGAAAATATCATCGTCAACGTAAATGGCAGAAGCAGTAGAGGGAACGTCTCTGCCACAGACTTCGGACGACCTATAAACGAAAGAAACTCATGTTATCCAAACCGTCGTTTAATAATGGTCACAGCAAGTTTGTCGACGAGGTATCACCAACATTTCCGTATTTTTGTTACTTGAACTATCGATTAATGTTGGGCGCAGGTCGAGGTCGACACGGTACCCAGTCCTCCAAAATGTTGTGATCCGAAATATCGATTATTACTGGGCACAGACAAGGGAACGACTCAGTATCCCCAGTCCTCCTAAATTTTGGTATCCGACCCGTTTTCTAATGTTCGGCACATTCAGGGGGTCGACGCTGTATCCCCAGTCCTCTTAAATTTTGTTGTCCGATCCATTTTCTGTTCGACGCAGGCAAGGGGTCAGCGAGGTATCTCCAGTCTTCCTTAATTTTGTTATCTGAAATGCCTTCTAATGTTCGGCACAGGCAGAGGGTCGACGCGGTATCCCCAGTCCTCCTTAATCATGTCGGCTCCCTTCTCCCCTATCATGTAGGTCGCGGCCATGGTGTTACCGCTGACAACATGAGGCATGATGGAGGCGTCCACCACGCGGAGACCGGATACCCCGCGGACCCTGCAAGGAAGATAACCGACACAGTAATTGAGATTGGTATTTAATAGCGATGTTCAATCGCCAGTTTCTCCATCAACATCAAACGCTCTTAGGACTAGCAACTTTTTTTACTTTCATCATAGATCTAAGACACTCCGCACCCCTGTTGTTGTAGAGATCTAAGACACTCCGCACCCCTGACGTTGTAGAAATCTAAGACACTCCGCACCCCTGCTGTTGTAGAGATCTAAGACACTCCGCACCCCTGTTGTTGTAGAGATCTAAGACACTCGGCACCCCTGCTGTTGTAGAGATCTAAGACACTCCGCACCCCTGCTGTTGTAGAGATCTAAGACACTCCGCACCC
>SDVV010004847.1:0-19784 GCA_016164225.1 Gammarus roeselii
TTAAAGACTGTGCGGACTGCGCAATTGGAGAGGAACAGTGTGGCTTTAGGAGTGGTAGAAGGTGTACCGATCAGATTTTTGCAGTGAGACAGGTCTGCGAGAAGTACCTTGCCAAAGGAAAGGATGTGTTCTGGGCCTTCATGGATCTGGAGAAGGCATACGACAGGATTGACAGGAAAGCGCTGTGGAGGGTGTTGCGTTTGTATGGAGTGGGCGGACATCTGTTAAAAGCGGTGCAGAGTTTCTATGCCGACAGCCGAGCATGTGTCAGAGTGGAGAGCAAGGTGAGTGATTGGTTCACAGTGAAAGTGGGACTGAGACAAGGCTGCGTGGTGTCTCCCTGGCTGTTCAGCCTCTACATGGATGGAGTGGTCATGGAGGTGAACGCGAGTGTGCTGGGTCGTGGCTTGGAACTGTTGGAAGCGAATGGGCGGAGTTGGCAGTTGAGCCAGTTGCTATTTGCTGATGATACGGCCCTGGTTGCGGATTCGGAGGAGAAGCTATGTAGGCTAGTGTCTGAGTTTGGTATAGTGTATGAGAGGAGGAAGCTTCGAGTGAACGTCGGCTCGAGTAAAGTAATGAGATGCTCGAGGAATGTCGATGCGAGCAAAATTAGTGTCACCCTAAATGGAGAGCTCATGGAGGAAGTTCAGTGTTTTAAATATCTGGGCTCCCATGTGGAGATAACTGAACTAGTGGAAACTGAAGGGAAGGCGCGAGTGATGGAGGGATGTAAAGTGTTGGGTGCAATAAAGAGTGTTATGAGCTGTAGGACGTTGGGGATGGAAGCAAAGAGCGGGGGTATGAGGGTGTTGTTGTCCCAACTGTGCTCTACGGAGCTGAGGCTTGGGGGGTGAGAGCAGAGGAGAGAAGAAATTTGAATGTTTTCGATATGAAATTGTTTGAGGAGCATCGCTGGAGTAACGCTGAGAGACCGGATCACCAACGACGTGGTTCGAAACAGAACAGGGATGGTGAAGAAGTTGGAGGACAGAGTGGATTCGCGTGTTCTGAGATGGTTCGGGCACATGGAGAGGATGGATGAAAAGAAATAGGTGAAAAGGATGATGAATGCTGAGGCGAGTGGTCGCAGGCCTAGAGGCAAACCGAAGTTTGGGTGGATGGATGGTGTGAAGTAGGCGTTGGGAAGGAGAGACATGAATGTGGAGGTGGCGAGAGAGCGTGCAATGAACAGGCGTGAGTGGAGAATGATTGTGAATGGTTGATTTTGACGCTGCCCTGACGCCCTGGGCACCCCGCTGCCGGGATGGTCGTGGGTGGGGGGGGGCCATTATGACGCGGCGTGGGTAAACCAGTGAAAACTGTCGGGCCCTGCTGCTGACGACGGATCCTCGGATTGCACTCGTGACCCAGAGTGTATTTTGAGGGGGTACCGGCCGGTCCCTTGAACACAAAAGGGCTAAGTTGTGTGAGTGTGAGCGTATGAGGGTGTGAGGTGCGCCTTGCCGTTGGCCACCCCCCTTTTTGGGGGATGCGGCCTAGTGTCTGTATCTGTACATACACAGATGCGTTTGTATGGGCTCCATACAAGTTTGGTGCTTGAAAAGAGTATGTGAGGCCATTCAAGCATGCTTGGCAACTGAAAAGGATGATATCTGCTGTTGTACTGTATGGAATTTTTTGTTTTCGTGTGATGGTCCAAGCTTTCATTAATTCTGACTGAGCAAGCTGCTTCGATGCGTATTGTCTATATTTTATCCCTGTTCAATTAAGATCCATTGTTACCACCTTTTATGGCGATTCCGTGAATTATCAACAGCTTTAGTTGTTCTGGTACATTAAGTTCCATCATTAGGGCAACAGGTCATTATTGAATGAGCAGCACAAATAAAATAGGCTCGACTTTAAACTGAACAGGAAGAATAAAATGGGCTTATTTTAATCAACGATATTAATAGGTTATTAACTATATTAATTGGATATCAAATTCGGTTTGTTCTATTGTAAGATACTGCTAACCTAATTTCGGTGTGTTATTCGTTTCAGAGATATCAGATATTGGAGTCAATGACGAACTCAGTCTCGAATCTGTTGACGTGCCACCGCCCGAAGTCGCGACTCCTCCCGTCGTCGCCTCCAATCAGGCCATCGCGACCCCATCTGTAGCCGATGCCGAGACAGCCAGCGCTGCGGCGGCGGCTGCTGCTGCTTCTACTGTTGCTTCTGCTGACTCTGCTGTTGCTGCTACTGCCGAAAACGACGTGAGTGGCTCGGTTAATAAAGAGATCATGACCCTCCGGTGAATTACAGGTCAGGCAGAAATAGTCGACTCCAACGCACCAGCAAGCCTTGTCACGCTAATCTAATCTATTTATAATAGTTCATCCATGATGTTGGACTTGACGTCACTCTGGGCCAAGGAGATCGATGTTTTTCTCTCCCACGCTCGACCTCTCCTTTCCATTCTTGCGGTTCTTTTCTTCATAAAACTTTTCCTCTCCCACGCTCGACCTCTCCTTTCCATTCCTGCGGTTCTCACGTGTGAGATTCCCTATCTGAATCTAGATATCATTCATGGAAGCTTCGTGTATTATTTATCTTTCGCCATCTACTGACGGGCTCATGAGCGCTATTACCTCGATCTGTGAACGGATTATTGGGTCTTGCCTAATGGTATTGAAGAGCTATCTTGCCTACACTTAGCAGTATTGACGATTCTAGTGTTGCAGCCACCTGTTCGTTACACTCTGCCATCCAATGTTTTTGTAGTGTTATTATTCCTATGATATTAAGCCTCAAGTACTTGACTTATACGTTTATTTTAATGGAAACAATATTAAGGCAAGCCTGCATATTTTGTGTTGGTTGCTTTGAATCGTTCAAAATGACGGCCGGTGATTGACGTTGGACTAGATGGATGACTCTTCAGTGACTGACGTAACAGTGGGTGACTAACAAGAGACTATAATAACTGGTATTACTGTTGAAGTACTAGTAACGATTATAATAACTGGGATTACTGTTGAAGTTCCAGTAACGACTATAATAACTGGGATTACTGTTGAAGTTCCAGTAACGACTATAATAACTGGTACTACTGTTAAAGTACTAGTAAAGACTATAATAACTGGTATTATAGTTAAAACACTATTAACTGACGAGCATTCAACTGGGGTGACTGATTGTGAGTAGGGTTGAGCGACGGGGTGAAGAGTGACTGAATGGATTGAGGGGACTGGGCGAGTGACTGACGTGCGAAAATGCGATTGACCTGTGACCGGGTTACTAGCCTGTGTCAGTGGTGATTGACTGATAACTGGTGATTGACGGAAGACCTTAATGACCGGCGCTTGTGACTGTGGTGATGGACGAGTGACTGCTGATTTCCATATGAACTGATTGACTGATGACTAGGGATTTATGAATGACTATGAATTTATGAGTGGCTTTGGGGATTGACGAGTGGCTGTTGTGATTGACGAGTGACTGTTGTGATTGGCGAGTGACAATTGCTATTTAAGAGTGATTCTGGAGATTTATGAGTGACCGTGGAGATTGACGAAGTGGCTGTTGTGATTCACGCATGTGGCATGACTGTTGTGATTGACGAGCGACTGACTGGTGATTGATGAGTGACTGGGGCTATCGACAAACAATGTTCTGATAGACGAGTAATTGGGTGGTATGAATGACTAACTGGCTACGATCACCGCCCCGTGTAATCGGTTGACTGAAGCATGACTGGGTGACTACCGTGTGACCGTATGGCTGACTTGTGACCCGGGGGACTGGCCTGTGACCGGGTGACTAAAGCGTGACCGGGTGGGTGACTGACGTGTGACCTGTTGACTGGACGTGTGAACGGGTAATTGACCTGTGACTGGGTGACTGACTTGTGACTAGGGGGACTAACCTGTGGCCGAGTGACTGACGTGTGACCGTCACCAGGCGACTAAACCTTGGCCGGGTGAGTGACTGACTTATGACCGGGTGACTGGACGTGTGACCGGGTGACGACGTGTGAGCACCGGGTGACTGCTGTGTGACCGGGTGACTGCTGTGTGACCGGGTGACTGCTGTGACCGGGCGACTGCTGTGTGACCAGGTGACTGCTGTGTGACCGGGTTACTGCCGTGTGACCGGGCGACTGCTATGTGACCCGGTGGCTGTCGTGTGACCGGGTAACTGCCGTGTGACCGGGTGACTGCCGTTTGACCGGGTGACTGCCGTGTGACCGAGTGACTGCCGTGTGACCGAGTGACTGCCGTGTGACCGAGTGACTGCCGTGTGACCGAGTGACTGCCGTGTGACCGGGTGACTGCCGTGTACCCGAGTGACTGCCTTGTGATCGAGTGACTGCCTTGTGATCGAGTGACTGCCGGGTGACTGACCTGTGATCGGGCGACTGAAGCGTGACCTGGTGGGCGACTTGACGTGTGACAGGGTGACCTACGTGGGACCGGGTGACCTTCGTGTGACCGGGTGACTTAGTGTGATTGGGTAACTGATACGTGATCTGGTAGGTGACTGACGTGTGAGCTAGTGACAGTGGTTATTGACGATTAGCTGGTGATTACCGGATAAATATTTCAAATTACGAATAAATGGATGATAGGACGAATAACTGGCTCCCGGCACCGCCTTGTGTGACTGGCGTACGCCCATTATCTTTCGTGGCACTAACTCACGACCATCACCACTGACGCCCGGCTGGTGCTCAGGAGGATAGCCCACCGCCCCTACGCTACGCGCTTCCCTCGTCTGAGGGCCTGGGGCTGGGCTTCCTCGACCTCGGGAAGGACGTGTCGCCGCCTCACTCCGGGAAGGGGGTGGCCCCGCCCCACAAGGATTCCTTCAAGGTCTACAGAACGGGCGGAGGTGAGGCCTCGGCACTCCTTCCACAAATAAATAGTTGTTACACGTATTATCATAGATCATTACTTCCATTACTGAGAAATATCACTCTACATTCAATACTGTAAATTTGGGCAAGATTTTTTTTTGTGTGGTCACCACAGGACTAGATGTATGCACCCATGCTATGATACAAGCATGTGTCGAGGGTGATGAGTTTATACGGCTTGATATTGGTTTACAATAACATGAGCTGTGTGGGTTTGCGATGGTATGTCGCTGCTCACAGCGCGTGCGTAATTGAGCCGTCCTATGTTGTAAACGCTCCCGGTTCACAGAATTGCTATGATAAACAATGCCTTGTTCGTGTTCACGTAATAGTGAAGTGTAATTCATTAGTTTATTAGCATACTAGTTTCTGAGATGAGAAAAATTGATCCACGGAGCATTGGGGATTGTCAAGAAATATAACAAGCATCCAACACCTTGAGTCGATGAGATGAAGTCCTTTGCGCGATCACCCTCGGCCACACATTTCCTTTTTTTTGTTCATGTACTCTAACTCTTTGCTACTAGAAATTCTTCTATTAGTTTGGGCTATTCTCTGTCTGTGTTACTACTAGTCCTTGCTACTATTAGTTCTTCTATTAGTTCGTGCTACTCTCTGTCTGTGTTACTATTAGTCCATGCTACTATTAGTTTGTGCCACTGTCTGGCGATGTAGCTGTTAGTCCGAAACACCGAAAATCTAGGCGACTATTATTATTAGTCTTTGCTCATTGTATTCCATTCCACTGAAGTCCGGAACACCAAAAGTCTCCTATTATTATTACTCAGAGCTCATTGTATTCCCTTCCACTATTAGTCCAGCTACTATGAGTGATTACTGTTTTAAATATCCTGCTTCAATAAGTTCCTGCTAGCATTAGTTTATCTTAATATTTGATTTTGCTGATCATAGTTCCTGCTGATCTTAGATCCTGCTTACCTTAGATTCAGAAACTCATAGTTCCCATAACTCTTATTTCTGGTTTACTTTTGATTCTGAAATTTTTAGTTCCTGCAACTCTTATTTCTTGCTTATACTTGAATTTGAGATTTTTATTAATGCCACTTCCTGATACTCTTATTTCTTGCTCATCTGTGATTCTGAAATCTTTTATTCCTGCTACTTAGATTTTGCTACTTATAGTTCCTGCTCCTCCTAGTTCCTGCTACTTTTAGTTCTTGCTGCTCTTAGTTCCTTCTACTCTTAGTTCCTTCTACTCTTAGTTTCTTCAACTCTTAGTTCCTTCTACTCTTAGTTCCTTCTACTCTTAGTTCCTTCTACTCTTAGTTCCTGCTACTCTTAGTTCCTTTTACTCTTAGATCCTGCTACTCATAGTTCCTGCTACTCATAGTTCCTGCTACTCATAGTTCCTGCTACTCATAGATCCTGCTACTCTGAGTTTCTGCCACTCATAGTTCCTACTACTCATAGTTCCTGCTACTCATAGTTCCTGCTACTCATAGTTCCTGCTACTCATAGTTCTTGCTACTCATAGTTCTTGCTACTCATAGTTCTTGGTACTCATAGTTCTTGGTACTCATAGTTTTTGCTACTCCTAGTTTTTGCTACTCTTGGGTCTGGATACTATTAGTTCCTGTAACTTTAGTCCCTGCAACTATTTGTCCTTGTAACTGTTAGTCTTTAATACTATTAGTTAATGTTACCATTAGTCCTGTTACCATCAGTCCCTGTGACTATTAGTCCCTGCCATTTTTAGTCACTGTAACCAGATTACTTTTTTTATCTCCTTGCTACTATTATCTCCTCTGTTTTGTTTGTTGCTTGACTGAATCAATGTTCAAATGGTTGATTCATCTTGCCTTCATCAATTGCATTTTTTGTTAGTCATTGACGATTGATTGATAAGAATTCTTTTGATTTAAGTGAACCGATCTGTTTCAGGTCTGAGTTTGCATCGCCTTGCTCGGTTAAACTACAAAAATCTTTGCTTTCTTAACTCGAGATCGTCACTGCCGTACGGTTTCTTCCGTGGTCAAGCATAATAATAATTGTTTCACACACCCTGCTCTGAACCCCTTCTTTCAGAACAAGCTCCAGAGACAGACGAGGAGACGCAGTCTGAGAGCACCAGCAGCCTCGGAGACTCAGATTCAGACTCTTGCTCTGACTCGGACTCTGACGGGGGCGGTCTGCATGGGGGCGGGGGAGCAGACTCAGAGACGAGTGCTGGGGGCGAGGGAGCAGTAGAGCAGTCCGCCACGGGAGGGCAGGAGATCCAGCTAGAGCCCCTTGACTTGGTATGGGCCAAGTGCAGAGGATACCCATGGTATCCAGCATTGGTGAGTAGTGTGAAGGTATATGGCTCGCTGTTGTATATTAAATTTCCATCATATATGATTTGCAGAGATATCCGTGTTTTAGTTGGTATTCAATTGTATAAAAGATTAGGCTAGGTTTAAATCCATATCAAGTTATGGATGCGAATCAGAACTTTGGCGCATAAGTTCAGTGCTTGAAGTTTCTAGGCTCTCGTGTGAAGGAGACTGGATTAGTTTAAAAGGTTAAAATCTAGAGTAAAATAAGAGTGTCCATTGTTTGATGCTCTGAAAAGTGTAATGAGCTGCAGAACATAAGGCATGGAAGCAAAGAGAGGGTTGTATGTGAGGTAGTTGTTCAAACTATGCTCTATTCGGTTGATACCGGGAGATAAGAACAGAAAAGAGTAGAAGGTTGAATGTTTCCCAGTTGAAGTATTTGAGAGGCATGACCGATGTGACATTGCAGAATATGATCAATTAGGACGCTGGGATGAGAGCAGAGATGTAGAGGAAGATTGAGGACAGAGTTTTCACTTGTTCTGAAGAGGTGCGGACACAGTAGCATGGATGATGGTACTTATGCGCCAAAGTTCTGATTGGCATCCATAGTTCCTAGTGAAAGGGTGATGAAAGTGAAAGGGTGATGAAAGCGGAGGCGAGTGCGTAGACCTAGGAAGGCCAAAGCTTGGGTGGATGGATGGATGGCGTGAAGCAGGCATTTGGGAAGCAAGACATCAGTGCGGAAGTGGCTAGAGAGCGTGCAATGGATTGGTGTGACTGGTTTGGTAGTGAGCGGAAGAGCTTTGGCGATGCCCGGTTACGCTTTCCCGTCCTTGGCGTCTCGTTGAGTAACGGGATGATCGTGGGTGGAGAGGCTCAGGCAATTTTGACGCAGCAGGGGGAAACCAGTGAAAGCTGCCGGGTACTGCTGTTACAACTGATCTTGGACCTCACTCCTGAACCGAAGTGTGTGTTGCACAATCTTGTCGGGACACCGTTGATCTTAAGGGCTAAGTCTTTCGTCTGTCTCGTCAGTGTATACTAGCTGAAGAAGAAAGTATTAGCAATCTCAACTCATCTGAACTATCCCGGTTACCCAGATCATTAACCCCAAGATGCCCCGAACGGGCTACTTCCACAACCGTGTTCCCATACCCGTCCCTCCGCTTGAAGTGCTCGAACTCGCTCACTCCTGCCCGCTCACCCACCAATACCTCGTACTCTTCTTCGACTCCAAAAGGACATGGTGAGTAGAGTGGTGAAATACACGGAATCTTTTCTATAGCAAATATAGTTGAAGCATTATTATTGCATGTACGCGTCGGTAACAAGTACATCTTGCCGAAACGTTGCTCGCAAGCTGGCTTCTGGAATCGCGGTAACTAAAAATATTACGTTATGGATTGCGCGACAGTCGCTCTTCATTAAGCCATCTTCTACAGGCATGTTTTCAGTTTAATATAGTTACTGCTTAAGACTTGTCTTCCCCTACAGGCAATGGCTGCCCCGCAGCAAACTAGAACCGCTCGGTGAGCGGCCAGCTCTGGACAAGGCCAAACTGGTGGAATCTCGCAAGCCGGCTGATCGCAAAGCGGTGAAACGAGCTTACGAGCAGGCCATCCTGCACCGCTGCCGCGTCACGGGAGACAGCGAAGGGCTTACGGGAGACAGTGAGGAGGAACAGCCCCCACTGGGAGGGGAGTAAAGTGATGAGCAGTGAGGGACTCACAGTAAACAGTGGGGAAACAGTGAAGAGGAGCAGCCCCTTAATCTGGGAAGTTAAGCGGTGGGGCAATGTGGGGCTCATAAGGAACTGTGAGGAAGAGCAGGCCCCACAGGAAGAAGAGTACGTAGAGTAGTCCGGCAGGGAGGGCTCATGGGTGAAAGGAAAGAGGAGGTGCAGCCTCCCTCGGAGGGGAGTAATGTGATAAGGGGGTGAGGAGCTCACGGGGGAAAGTGAGAAGGAGCAGCCCCAAAGTGAGGGGTGTAATGTTGTGGCTATGTGGGGTTCACGAGGGACATTGTGGAAGCGCAGGTCTCACAGAGAGAGAGCACCTAGAGTAGTGATGCTGTCAGGAGCTTACGATTGACCGTGAAAAAGAGTAGCTTCCACATAGACAGAAGTAAAATGATCGAGCAGCGAGAGTCACACGGCTGCAGGGAGGAGGACCTACCTCCTCAGTGTCACGTGGGGAGTATAGTGATGAGGCAATTGGGCTCTCGTAGGACAGTGAGGCGGAACAGTCTCCACAAGAAGGAGATAAATTAATAGAGCAGTGCGGGTGCACTGGGGACAGGGAGGCTGGTGCCTATAGTAAGAGTTCACGGATGACAGTGAGGAGGAGCTTACATTGGGAAGAGAGTTTGTTGAGAAGTGGGGCTGCGAGGGGGCTCGCAGGTAACAGTGATGAAAAATAACCCCATACACACAGACCGAAGTATATCTAGAGTAGTTGAGCAGTGCGTGACTCACGGAAAACAGTAAAGAGTAGGAAGAAGAGGAAAAACAGCTCCCTCCTCCACTCTCCGGCAGGGAGAAGACTACCTAGAATGGCTTAGCAATCAGGGGCTCTCTGAATACAATGAGGAGGAGGTCTCCCCATAGGGAAGAGAGTTGAGTGCCTGGCAAGTGAGAGTTTCACTAGGTATAGGGGGTAGGATCAGCCTCCGCAATTAGGGTAGTAGAGTGATGATGTAATGAGGGGCTCACGGCGGACAGGGAGAAGGAGTAGTACCCACAGGGGTAAATCAAATATATTAACTAGCTGCTCAGTACCAAAGAACAGCTGGAAAGCAATTGGTGAAAACTTTGTTTGCTTCAAGTTTACGTCTTGAAAATCATTTGGAAATTGGTTTTCGATATTGAACAAATTCAGAAGCAAGGCCGAATCTACCAGAAAGTTGGTGACCGCCTGCAAGACGCGCCCGACGTTCATTTGGAGCCCACATACCAAAGCTTAGCCCCTTAGCGCTTGAGGACAATTTTAGTGACTTGAGCACGCCTTGAGCCCAAACAAACCTTCAGACACAATAAATTGTCGATGACTTGATGCAACACAAGTTGTTGGTTTGATGTTCGATTCCAGAAGGACGTGAACTCAAATGCGCTTGAGAGCTACAGTATGTCACTATAACCGAATCTTTTGCTGAAGAGTCCGGCACAGTTTGTTGATATTAGGCGAGTGAGCGTCATCGCCAACTTGTCTAACTTCTCCGCAGGCTCGATCGACTATGCCACTGCATATGTTTGAAATTGAGCTCATATTTGAATGGCTGTTTTCTATGTTGGGATAATAATATTTAACAATTATTGGAGTCGTAAAATAGGTGATTTAGTCATTTTCCAAATTGTTCTACTAAGGCACGTAAAGCTCTTTATATCTTTACAGCATTTATAGTGAACTGCTGAGTGTGATACGCTTTTCGCAGCACATGTACTGGTTTGAAGGTCAAGCGTATAGATCGAAGGGAAAATACGTTATAGCACAACCTGTATATTATTGTATGCTTGCAGTAGAAGTCATTAATATTCTCACCCTTAGACGAAATTTTGATGTCTTGTAATGTGTTGTTATATTTTTGACGCTTATGACCTAATGAACGAAATTATTGAATTATTCTTAAGGAAAAAAATCCAGCTATAACTAGCTACATACCATAGTTTTACTTGTTACATTAGCTACATCGTGCGGTAAACTTCAGATTAAGATAACTAATATTTCAGTAATATATATTTTTATCAAAAATCTTCGGTTCTTTAATCATTGTCATCAAAGATATAAACCATCGAACTTGCTGATATTACTTTCATACTGGCCTACTTAGACCCCTCTTCCCCCCTAGGCATCTGGTAGGTTCACGGGCCGCGCGGTATCGCAGCCCAACCGGCGGGAGGAGTGTAAATACAGATGGGAGGTGGTCGACAGCAAGGCGTACCTCACACTCCCCTCATGCACTCACACGCTTACCAAACCTTAGCCCTTTAGCTCTAAAGCGTCCAGCCAGAACCCCGCCACACACACCAGACACCTCTGTTTTTCACACTTCATTATGTTATTTTCTCTCCCATCCTGAATGCACCTAACTTCTGGTTACCACATTTGCATCTTATGTTTAGTTAAAAAAAAAATAACTTTTCTTTCTCTAGCTCTTTACAACTCGCCGAAAGTTAGTGCAAACACTTCCAAAATTTTACCCCTTCGGGTGGTTAATATCAGCAAAGTTGCGTTCATTTTCATACCACTTTCCTCCTGTTTCTTGTTAACATTCTTGCTTTCCTCATATATTTGATTCCTTTCACAGAGTATTGATATCATGCATGGGATCTCCATTTCCATCCTCGTCTTCTTCTTCATCTTCCTCCTTCGCTGGTGTTCGAGTGCATTGCCCCCGGCAACATAAGGACGACCGCGAATCCTTGAGGTTTTTGAGCAGGGTAGGTTGAGTAATAACGCTGATTGTGGCCATCGTCCGGTGCCAGAAGGACATTGACTCCAATGCACTAGAAAGCCACGCTACCACCCGGGGAATGCTGGGACCATGTGGCCTTGGCATCTTAGGTGTTTCTGTACCTCCTGTGACACTCGTGCATACCTTTGAAATTCGCAGCGCAAAGAACAGTGACTTAAGGCAGGAGTAAACCCAATCACTCTAATCTAAAAGCTGTCGGTAGTTTGATCATGCACTGGTTTGTTTTGACGTTTACTCACCACTCAAATATAATCAGATCTCGTTTTTTCAGAGACTGATGGAGAATTGTCAATAAGTTAATCCTCCACCAATCGTTGATTTGGCGTTTGGTACGAGATGAAAATTGAATCCAACGCACTAGAAACGCCTGCCACTCTATCTGTTCCAAAGCCATGCCACGCTAATCTATTTCAAAGCCCTGCCACGCTAATCTATTACAAAGCCCTGCCACGCTAATCTATTTCAAAGCCCTGCCACGCTAATCTATTCCAAAGCCCTGCCACGCTAATCTATTCCAAAGCCCTGCCACACTAATCTATTCCAAAGCCCTGTCACGCTTATCTATCCCAAAGCCCTGTCACGCTAATCTATTTCAAAGCCCTGCCACGCTAATCTATTCTAAAGCCCTGTCACGCTAATCTATTCCAAAGCTCTGCCACGCTTATCTATTTTAAAGTTTTGCCACGCTAATCTATTCCAAAGCCCTGCCCTGCCATGCTTATCTATTTCAAAGCCCTGCCACACTAATCTATTCCAAAGCCCTGCACACTAATCTATTCCAAAGCCCTGCCACGCTTATCTATTCCAAAGTCTTGCCACGCTAATCTATTCCAAAGCCCTGCCACGCTAATCTATTCCAAAGCCCTGCCACGCTAATCTATTCCAAAGCCCTGCCACACTAATCTATTCCAAAGCCCTGCCACGCTTATCTATTCCAAAGCCCTGCCACGCTAATCTATTCCAAAGCCCTGCCACTCAAATCTAATCCGGTTCCTTGTTTTTCCCGCGCACTTCGACTGTTGCATGAGATGAATTGTATTAGTATAATTCTCCGTGGCTTGATGTTTACTGCGCGCATGAATGCTTTTATAGTCTGCTCATTCCATGGCGTCTACTGTGGCTTAAAAGGTATTATAATAGTTGTTATAATGAAACTCTTTATCATCGTAATCGAAACCTGGGCATAATAGTCCAGATTTAGCCAGTGTGCTTTGTTACAGAATAGCAATATACTCTTACTGTTAGCGCCAACACTCGATGTTGACGACACTATATTGTTCAAAAGTTGTCGACCCTTTGTTCCCGGTACTCCTGTATGATATCTTCTTTCGTTTAGGTGTATGATTTGTAAATGTATTATTTTTACAATTAAATAAACTACAGTATCACACTTAAGAACTGTTTTAGTGAGGTAGGAAGGACCGAAAGTATATTTAATATTAAGAAGCTGCAAATATCAAAAGCCGAGCAATCATTAAATATAATTATCTAGAGATTGTCTTATTATCTTTGTGATCGTTTTCTGTGATGAATTTGTTAGTTTTCGGGTTTGCGTTCTACTCGAAGATCAATTGCCTGGAAGGTAAATAGAAGTGACAGAAGGTTGATTCTCAATTTAACACTAATTTGCTCCTTGCAGAACGTCAATCAAATTAAAATCTACTCCTGAAGTTCCTATTTATACTTTTGTTTCCGTACGTACTGACATGCGTACCTATCAAAATTGGTTAACGTCGTGCCCTGCGAGGGCGCTCACAAAGGCTGATGCCCGAGTTCTGGTGTAGAGGAGTTCCATAACTAAATGATGAGTCCCTTAATTTAATCAAAATCTTTATTTCTAAAGTTGGCTCCGTTGGAGATGAGCCCTCTATCTTACAGATACTAGGACGAATTTTATAGATCATTAACACTTTATTTTACTATTATATCATTTTCTATTTTGTGGACTGTTCTAACGTGCGTTAGAATCTTGCTACCGTATCCAACGCGTGTCGTAGAATGCGACTAAAAGAGCGCCCCGTAGGCGGGAGATGAGTCGTGCTACCGTTTCACTGGCCCAGGCTATCTAGCCTAGCTACAGACTATCTATAGGTTAGGCCAGTTAGTATTCGGTATGGGAACAATTTCTTCTGTGGCCACAGTATCACTTCCTTAATTTGTTTGCTATTTTGAACCTCCTTGCCTGTATTTGTATGCAAGGATCTGATAACTGCCACGAGAACTACGATCATTCCCTCTCTCAGAAGAGTCTAGAAAACCCCCGCTCAGCTTGTTGGCAAATTTTTGTAAACACATTTCTCTGAATTTTGTGAAAATATTTATCTGAATCATTTATTCCTTCTGATGCATGTTCCATGGCTTTTTTTGCGTGGGTATACATATTTATTTAGCCAAAATAAATATTTGTTGCACTGCCATTATTGTTGGAAGCAGTTTGTACCAGCTGAACGGAAATGTTGTAGCTACCTACAGAGAGATGCAACAATGAGATCAAAAGATACGATTGCTTAATCGTAATAGTGCTTGTGATGCACGTATAATGTGTTAAGTGTTATTAGGATAATGTAGGGTCAATTAAGGACCTCTACACACCCACAGAACCTGCAGCTAGCTGAGAAGATGTCGGATCTCGAACTAACCGAAAGTGCTTACGGGAATAACACTGTACTCGCCCAAGATTTGTTGAGTGAACTTTAGTCGTTAAATCTTGTACCCACTATTTACCACGTAGCCCCCTTTAAATCTGTGTCAATGCTCCGATGAAACATTTTATAATCACATCCGCATACAATTTGTTTACTACTAATGAACATTTACCGAGCAGATATTCAACCAGATTACATGTTCACCAAGATAATGAACAAAGTTTTTGCACAGAAACAGATTTGATTTGATCCTCAGTTCCACCAAAGCCTCTACGCGAGTCATAACAGGCTCCCCCGTAGTGCTAGATGATTATGGATTCCAGTAGGCTCGCATGCCTCAGTGTGCGAGAATAAAAGACAACGCTTTAAAGTCAGATTTTTTTAAACATTTTAGCAACGTCAGACTCACGCTGGTGCGCATAATGAAAACGTTCAGACGAAACGGACCTCGGCTTCCAATCATTTAGAACTTCGAGAGTAATATGTACGCACGCTAGTGCGTACAGGTAGCATTGTCGAGACTAGTACAAGGTTTACGGCTGCACGGACAAAGTCAGCTGCAACAGCAACGCAACACAATACTTACAGCAACGCGGTCTAGTTAGGTAGAGGTACAATTTATAAGTAGTGGTAGTTGTTGCTTCCATGTTCCACCGGAGTCCCAACGCGAAGTTGATGCAGGTACAATTTGTTAATTCGGGTAAGAGTTGAGTTAAGTTAAGGAGAGGTACAATCTTGCTACCGTATCCACCGCATGTCGTAGAAGGCGACTAAAAGGGTGCCCCGTAGCCGGGAGTAGAATCGTGCTACCGTAACCCCTGCGTGTCGTAAAAGGAAACTAAGAGGGGCGGGGCGAAGGGGCTAGGAATCCCGTTCTCTGTAAAACCCTTCCTCAAAGACGGCAAGACGTGCGGGGGGAGGAGAGGCTCACGCTTCTCCGAACCCTATTGTTAGGGTTGCTGGATGTGCGTGGCTGTTGTGTGAATGATGTAAAGAGAAGGGAGATTGGTGAGATGTTTGCGAGGAGGAAGCTTGAGACGAAATTGGAAGGTAAGGGAGAATGTGAGTTTGGTGTGGTAAGTGGAAGAAAGTCTGGTGTGGAGGAAGGTTGGGCACGAGAAAGTGTGATTTTGATATTGAGTGATCGGTTGGCTAATAGCGTTACCGAGTGGAAGGAGGTGTCCTCAAGATTGATGTGGGTGAGAGTTAAGTTAGACGTAGAAAGATTGGTATTTGTGAGTGCTTACGGACCTGGCAGCGAGAGGAATGAAGAGAAGAGGGAGCAATTCTGGACAGACCTGAGTGAGTGTATTGAGAGTTTTGGTGCTCATTTCAATGTGATTGTACTGGGTGACCTTAATGCGAGAGTTGGAGATGTAGTGGTGGAGAATATGATAGGAAGATATGGTGTTCCCGGTAGAAATGACAGTGGAGAAAACCTGATAGGTCTGTGTATGGAGCAGGAGTTAGTGATCGGAAACAGTTTGTTAGAGAAGCGAGGTATCCGCATGTACACATGGTTAAGGATGGCCCATGGTGCAGTGGTGGAGAGAGCACTGATGGATTTTGTGCTGATATCGAGGAGAGTGGTGTGGAGGCTGTTGGATGTGCGGGTGTTGAGGGGAGGGTGGAGTGTTTGACCATCTGCTGGTGGAAGGTAGATTAAGAGTTTAGCAGGAGTGGGAGGGCAACAAACGAGTGGGAGGAGGAAGAGAGGTAGTGAAAGTGAGTGGACTGAATGAGAAAAGTAGAGCCCAGGAGTTCCAGCAGGCGTTGAGGGAAGAATATAACAACGTGAGAGGACAGGACCTGAGAGATATGGAGGAAGAATGGGAGGCGTTAAGGGATGCGTTGCTGAGATGTGCGGAGGAGGTGTGTGGTGCTCGCCGTGTGGGCGGGTACAGAAGGAAAGGTTGCGAGTGGTGGAACGAGGAGGTCAAACTGGCGGTGGCACTGAAAAGAGGGGCGTTTGAGGAGTGGTAGCAGGTGAAGTCGGTGGTGGCTCAAGAAAGCTACAGAGAGAGGAGAAGCGAGATGAAGCGGGTGGTGAATTTGCCAGAATTTTGAGGATAACAAACAGATATTCTGGAAAGAGGTGAAGAGGGTGAGAATAGGAGAGGCCGATAAGGAGGAAGTGGTGAAAGATGCAAATGACCAGTGGTGAGGTACGGAAGAGGTGGGCCGAGTATTTTGATGAGTTGTTGAATGTCGAGGATGACAGAGAGGCTGACATTGTTGCTGTGGGTGGTGGTGCTCAAATGCCAGTTTTGGGAGAAAGACTTGTTGCGGACATACCAGGGAAGAGGTGCAGGAGGCGGTGGACGCGATGAAAGCAGGGAAAGCCGTTGCGACCGAGTGCCTGAAGAAGGGTGGAGTAACGATTGTCTAATGGTTGGTGAGGTTACTAAACTTGTGTTGTGTGGCAGGCGTGGTACCGATGGAGTGGCGCAGTGCCTGCATTGTTTCGCTATATAAGGGCACAGGAGATAAAAATGAATGCTGCAACTCGAGAGGTATCAGTCTGTTATGTGTGGTTGGTAAGTTGTACGGGAGAGTGCTGATCAAAAGGATTAGAGACTGTACGGACTGCGCAATTGGAAAGGAACAGTGTGGCTTTGGGAGTGGTAGAGGGTGTACCGATCAGATTTTGGCAGGGAGACAGGTCTGTGAGAAGAACTTTGTCAAAGAAAAGGATGTGTTTTGGGCCTTCATGGATCTGGAAAACGCATACGACAGGATTGACAGGGAAGCGCTGTTGAGGGTGTTGCGTTTGTAAGGAGTGGGCGGATATCTGTTGAAAGCGGTGCAGAGTTTCTATGCTGGCAGCCGAGCGTGTGTTAGAGTGGGAAGCTAGGTGAATGATTGGTTCACAGCAAAAGTGGGACTGAGACAAGGCTGCGTGATTTCTCTTTGGCTGTTCACCCTCTATATGGATGGAGTGGTCAGGGAGGTGAACGCAAGTGTGCTGGGTCGTTGCTTGGAAGCGAATGGGTGAAGTTGGCAGTTGAGCCAGTTGCTATTTGCTGATGATACGGCCCTGGTTGCGGATTCAGAAGAGAAGCTATGTAGGCTAGTGTCTGAGTTTGGAAGAGTGTGTGAGAGGAGGAAGCATCGAGTGAACGTGTGTAAGAGTAAAGTAATGAGATGCTCGAGGACTGTCGATGCTAGCAAAATTAGTGTCACCCTAAATGGAGAGCTCTTCGGGGAAGTTCAGTGTTGTAAGTATCTAGGCTCCCATGTGGAGATAACTGAACTAGTGGAAACTGAAGTGAAGGCACGAGTGAAGGAGGGATGTAAAGTGTTGGGTGCACTAAAGAGTGTAATGAGCTGTCGACATTGGGGATGGAAGCAAAAAGAGGGCTGTATGAGGGTGTTGATGTCCCAACTGTGCTCTACGGAGCTGAGACTTGGGGGGTGAGGGCAGAGGAGAGAAAAAGGTTGAATGTTTACGAGATGAAATGTTTGAGGAGCATGGCTAAAGAAACGTTGAGAGACCGGATCACCAACGACGTGGTTTGAATCAGAACAGGGATGGTGAAGAAGTTGGAGAACAGAGTGGATTCGCGTGTACTGAGATGGTTCGGGCACATGGAGAGGATGGATGGAGGGAGACTGGTGAAAATAGCGATGAATGCGGAGGCGAGTTGTCGAAGGCCATGAGGTAGACTGAAGTTTGGGTGGAAAGATGGTGTGAAGCAGGCGTTAGGAAGGAGAGACATGAATGTGGATGTGGCGAGAGAGCGTGCAATGAACAAGCGTGAGTGGAGAATGGTTGTGAATGGTTGATTTTGACTCTCCTCTAATGTGCTTTCCCGCCCTTGGCATCTCGCTGTCGGGATGGTCGTGGGGTAGGGGGGGGGCCCGGCCATTATAGCGCGGCGGGGGTAAACCAGTGAAAACTGTCGGGCCCTGCTGCTGACGACCGATCCTCGGACTGCACTCGTGACCCAGAATGTATGTTGCGGGGGTACCGGCAGAACCCTTTAGCACAAAAGGGCCGAGTTATGTAAGTGTGAGCGTATGAGGGTGTGAGGTGCGCCTTGCCGTCGGCCACCCCCATTTCTGGGGCATGCGGCCTAGAGTCTGTAACTGTATCTGTATCTGTAAGATACGGACTCAGACAAAACAAATCCCCTACTCCAACCGCAACGCGTCTCAAGGTTTTACAGCTACGCAATCCAGGTCAATCCCAGAGCACAGACTGAAGAAAAAACACCCATTCATAAAATCACAAACAGGAACTCCCGCACAAATACACCAGCATTATTATACATGACAAATGGTGGATCGTGGAGAAGAGAGTAAGGGCAGGTTCGACATGAGCAGAAAGACTGCTCAGATTTTTGTCTTCGTACTTATTGTTTAAGGGAGTAGGGTAGGGGGAACATAGGTCCCTTGGGCCCCAAAAGAGCCCGATGAATCCCGGAGGTTAACCTAAGTCCCCCGGGTCTTCCTGAGCTCCCCAGGTCCCCCGAGACCCCTCGTCTCAGCTCATCTCGGCTTGTCTCGAATCATTTCGGCCAGGTTTGGCTGGTCGCGACCAACTCGACTCGCCTCAACATGTTTCGACTGATCTCGACGCACCTCGACCAGCCTTGATGTGGCTCTACCCTTCTGCGCTAGTAATCATGTGGACTGTTAAAAGAAAAGTTTTCACTCAAGCATTTTAGGGTGGGAGTGGGGTGGCAGAGGTACCTCGGGTCCCAAAAGAGCCCGATGAATCCCGGAGGGTAACCCAAGTCCCCTAAGTTCCCCGGGTCTCCTCATCTCAGCTCATCTCGGCTTGTCTCGAATCATTCGGCCAATCTCGGCTCGTCGTGACCAACTCGACTGACCTCAACATGTTTCGACTGATCTCGACCAGCCTCGACGCGACCCTTGCCCTCTGCGCCAGTAATCCGCGGACTGTGATGGCTATTTGTTCTACTCAAGCATTTTACATATATACATTTTTCTGTGTATGTATGAATTTTACAGCGTGGGGAGAGGAAAGCAGGGGTGCCAAGGTTCAGGGGGGCCTCAAGCAGGTCCCAAAGTTTCTCAGGGGGGTCCCAATTAGTCTCAAGGGTGTCCCAAAGAGCTCCGTTAGGGTCCCAAATCCTCCGTGCCTTCCAAGTCCCCCGGGTTCCCGAAACCCCCGGGTCCCCCGAGTCTCGCGGGTCCCAGGAGTACCCCCGATTCCTGGGTCACCTAGTCTCAACAAGCCTCGGTTAGTCTCGACACGTCGCCTCGCCAGTCGACTCAAACTGCCTCGACTCGCCTCGTCCTCTCCACGCACAATGCCATTCAAGACTTTCACTCTCTAAGATCAACATCAACATTATTTCACCGTTGGGGTGGATGGATGCTTATTCATTTTATAGATCATTAACACTTTATTTTAGTATTTTATCATTTCTTCTTGCTTGGGCTCTATTATTTTTCTCTGCCCTTTTTTCATGGTGATAAATTTTGAATTTTATCATTATTATTATATGTATCGAGGTTGGTTGAGAGGAGGTGACCCAGGGAGAGGAGGTGCTCGTG